>CAKKLC010002511.1:69441-140162 GCA_918559645.1 Ceratonova shasta | reverse complement strand
ATGGTCCTAGTTGAAGTGAGAAATAAAGCCACATTGAATAAAATAATTAATGACAATGTACATAAAGAGTCAATCATACGTACCGATCTGTAGGGTGGATACAATGACTTTCTGATCTCGGATACTACCATGAAACAGTAAATCATTCAAGAAATTTTGTTTCCGAGGATGGCGTAAAAACAAATAAGATTGAAGCTATCTGGGGCAGTCAAAAGGAAATATAGGTATATAACGAACAAAAGTACAGAACTAATGTATTCCTACATTACCAAATATATTTTTGAAAGAAAGTTCAATAATAACGAAAGATTGTCTGAAATGATCAAGACAATTAATGCTACATATTTACATTATTAGCAATCGCGTTAGAGGGGTAAATTAGTTTAAGCAATAATTTTTTTTCTTCAATATTTTAATGTATCAATATTATCAATTTTATAATCAATACCCGCCATTACAAATTTACCGAAAATTCCCAATTGGGGGCCCTTATGTTGTACTTTAGCCTGTATGGCTAAGAAATTATATGATTTAAATTTGAAATCGGAGAAAATACACTAAGGGTCCATATACGCATGCGCAATATGGCTGATATTAGTAATTTTAATCTTGATAATTTCTTGTCCTATGTATTGTTTGAATTAAGAACATCAATTACCGTAATCACTTTTATATATTTATTTAGTTTTGTTACTGAAATCTTGTTTGTGCTCTAGTTGTTCCAAAATTATTAATCTACAAAAATATATTTTAAATATAGATGGCTACATGTCTAGATGAACAAAATGTAAAAAAACAAACTTCAAAAAGAAATTGAACTTTGTTTGATAATTCCAATTAGTCTCTTTTGCAAATATGGTCTGATATATTTTGAAGTAAATAATATATCCCTGAAGCAAGAAAAGCTGAAAAGACATTCAAAGAGATAATACTATTGTTGATTGGAAAAATTATATAAGAGAAGTTTACATAGAAAGCAACAATTTATTCAACGAAAAAATAGGTGCAGCGGAAATAGATGTACAAATCGACGAATCAAGAATTGCCAAAAGAAAATATGAGTGTGAAAGTATCGTGGTAAATTAGAATATTTGGTTTTTGGAGGGGTGGATGAAAATAATAATGCATTCATGTGTCTTACGGAGGTTGGAGACCAATTCACATTAACAAAAATAATAAAAGAAATTGTAAAAGAAAAGTCTTTTATTGTTACGGATGGATGAAGAGAATATTACAATTTAAATATTGAAGGCTACGAGCATGAAGTAGTAGTCCATGAAAGAGAATTTTTTAACCAAGAAGATTTAGATACTAATAAAATAGGAAGCTAAATAGGAGCTTTAAAGAAAAATTACAGATGTATAAACAATAAATACTTGTTATGACCCAATCATATTTAGAAATATATTTATTTGATAGGAAATATAAGGAAAATAGGTTTTAAAAATTTATAATGAATATAAATATGATATGTTTACATTAATAACAATATAATTATTTTTTTTATTTTTTGCGAGAATTATTTTAGTATTTGTTTTAATTATTACATTCTAATATCAGCCACTGTAGCGCATACGTATTTGGGCCCTTAAAGTGTATTTTGCCCTTTGAAATCATTTATTTCATCGTTTTCAATTATTCAAAATCAAAATTTTTAAAATAGCCTATTATGAATAAAATAATTCAGGAAAACACAAAATTTGTTTTTTTAGCATGATTTGATAAGAAGTATAAAACTTAATTTTTGAGATAATATTCATTCTTCCGAAAACAAATTTAATTTGGATGTAATCTAATATAATATCTGAATTAAAATTATATTGTGGGGAAATATAACTATTATTAAAACTCATAATGGCATTCATGATAACTAGGGCTACCAAGTTGCGAAATATTAATTTTTTTCAACATCTTGCAACTAATTCATTTTTTTTTCACTTTTTTATCACTCTCCAACTGAGTTATGTTTATAATCAAAATCGAAGAAAAATACAAAAATACATTGCAAAATATTCTACAGAATTTGCTGTATGGCCAAGTTGCTCATTATTTGTCATATTTGCTGTATAATAGTTGATTTTTAAAGAAATTTTGTTTCGAAAAACATAGAAGAACTTAGAAACATCAAGCAACCCTAGCATCAATAAAAAAAAGAAACTTTGACTCAATGTTTTTGCAAAGATTTAAAAAGGATTAAAATTTAATTTAGATTGATCACGTCCTTTAAGATGATATTCCGTTATATAAACTTCGAAAACAAAAATTAATTTAATTATTTGATTAAATGAAATTTGAACTGTCATCAGAATTAACTACAATAAAATTAATTGAGCCATTAAATAATTTAAAATTGGATTCGATATGTAAAATTTTTACAGAATGGAGATAAGTAATTGTATTTGATGAATCAGAGATTTGAGGCAAAAAATATTGTAATATTCTTGCGTCATAATTTGATCAAGCTCATAAATTTTTTGCAATCTATTGTGTGGAGTTGAATACTAATATTATATCTTATCAAGTTATTTCTTTAATTGGGTTAGCTTAGGAAAAAATTAAAAGCAAATTCAACAATATCAATATTATACTTTCTGACTAAGCTACATATTTAGTAAAAGCTGTTAATGATCTAGATACATTATATCATCAAATCAGCCCTATTTAATCTATAACCTATCTTTTGCGATATTGTCAATAAAGAAAGAATTTTTTTTGGAATGTGGATTCTTTGATTGTCTTCGTCAGAATTTTTACCATAAAAAACAGAATTCATAAAGAATTATTTCGCAACATCGGAACTCTCACCAATGTTGTTGGTACTAGACGGTCTAGTTGGGTGGCGGCAGCTCTTTATTATGATGAAATCTAGCTGAATATTGAAGAAATAATAAACTATTGTGTTTCTTAAGGGATTATTACAGAAAAGGCTATTTAAGGCAATGATTAATTAATCACTAAACAATGATATTTTAATTCTTAAAATGTGTTATAAAAGTATAATTCCATTATTGAATAATATTGAGAATAATGATTTTGGTATAAAAGTTCATATGATGCTGTTCTTAATTTTAATTTTTATTCTCATCTTTCCAATATAAGATTATATATAGGGTTTCCCTATCAAACTCGTAAAAACATTAAAAACATTAAAAATATTATATTTCTATTTTTTTTTAAGGATGGATGACAACGTTAGTGGTGAACAAACGAATAGTCGACAAAAGAATAAATTATTAAATCAAAGTAGGACAGGAATTGTACAAAACTATTTGGTAGGGATTAAAATCAAAGTTATTTCCGATCTATTAAATTTACCAAGAACAACATTATCATCTATTATTTCCATCTATAAACGAACTGGCCGAACTAAAATATTGAATAAAGGAGGTGATAAAAGAACAATTATGGTTGAAGAACAGAAAATTTCTGTGAAAAAATGAATTGATTAAAATCCAACTAGCAATTGGAAGAATCTTGTTGAAAATTTTAATTTGAAATATAAAAACTTGATAGATGATAATTTAATTGATTGTTGTTTGAAAAATTATCATTCAAATTTAAAACAAATTACACTATACCAGAATGTAGAAATTGTGAAAGGAATTTTAATTTGCAAGCGGAATTATGGATATATTTGTTTAAAAGTTTTTCTCTCTAGAAGAATATGAATACATTTTTTATTGACGAAGTTTGATTTTCTATTAGCTCAATCACTAAATATGGAATATCTCGTGTTGGTTCTTTATTTGTGTGCCGACCGCCACAATATAAAGCAAAAACATTGTAGGAATTGCTGCGATGACCGAAAATGGGATGTTTGATAACTTTATAAATATAAAATCTGTTACAGGTTTAGATTTTAAATAATATTAAGTAAGTATAGGGAGCGAAATATCTAATTTTGATGAAAAAGAGTTGTTGTCGTGATTGACCGTGCAAGAATATATCATTCTAACACTGTTTCTGAAATTATTGTAAGTCTAAATGTTGAGAATTTGAACCTGTTACCAAATTCACCATTTTCAAATCCTATTGAAAACTGCTTTTTAAATGGAAAAATTATGTTGTAAGACAAAATGATAAAAATGAAAAAGAACTAATGGTTTTTATTCAAAATGTGTTGAAATTATAACGATTTCAGATAATAATGGCTATTGTCAACAAATTTTGGGTTATATTTAAGAAGCAAGAAATAGCGATGTTTTTTTTTGATAAATTCTTTTATTATTTACATAGAAGATTTTACTTGCTTATATAAATAATTATTTTTCATGGTTTGACGATTTTGATAAGGAAAAATAATAATTTATTTTAAAATGACCAATTTGATACGCAAGTGACAAGTTTGATAGGGAACCCCTGTATTAATTAAAGATTCCAGAACTGATTTTTTAAAATAAAATTTCATTAATACAAAATCAAACAATATCTACTGCAATGTATATAAAAATGCAAAACTTTCCACCAACTCCAATATATATTAAAAGAAGCTTTTCATTATTTAAGAAATTATTAGCATAATATCGGATTTGTAAAAATGATTTCATAGTAAAGTATTTTTTTTTCTATTTTAACTCTAAAGAAAAGTGTAGAGAAGAATACGCGAAGGAAAAGAAAAATTTTGATGATAATAAATAAAATAAATATGGTTTAATTAACAAGTATTTTATATTTTTATGTAGTAGTATTATTATTGTTAATTTTTTTAACTTATTTAGGTTTTTGCAACTTTATGGTTACCCTACTGATAACATAACTAAATAGCTTGAGATATATGGTAGAAGTTAAATCGAATACAAAATATTAGTCACATAAGCTTACTAATATCAAAAAATAGATAGAAATTTTTAATTTGATATAATAAACGATTTTTATTGTTTATAAGTTGGTCAGAGAAAACCATCTATTGTTTAAAAACATCATTTTATGTAATATAATACTGATTTTTGTTCTTGTATATTATCTAAATTAACTTACTTTAAGTCTAATCTCTAACTAGAAAATAATTAGTATAATTAATATATACTTATATCTTCAATTTATTACAATAAAGTTGGTTATGTTTATAAGGATATAAATTATTAGATTATTCTAATTAATTATTTAATTAAATTTTAATTTTAGTACATATCTTGATTCAAGTAAGGGTATTTATAAAATATTATTAAATTTAAGGAAATTTATGTCATGTGTTAAGTATATAGTTATATTAAAGAAAAAATAATTGTTAAATCAATTTGTAAATATGTGTTCATAATGATTAATTCACGTTAAAAAAATATTAAAATTAATAAATGTCACTTTCTAAAGATTTTAATATTTTATCGTTATATTATTTAAATATTTATTTCTTTTTTATTTTATACTAATTTTAATATTTATCGCTTTTATTTAATTATGTGTATTTATTAAGTATAAACTACAAATATTAATTGATCATAAAATGATTATTTTCAGGTACAAAATTATTAGTAATAATTATCTCATTTGAAAATTTATTAGTTATTCAATAAATATACTTTGCATAAAAACTGTATTTTTAAACAAGTTTAAAAGTTTTTACAAAGATTAGGTAAATTATTCTATATATTTAATTAAAAAATCAAAATAAAAAATAATTTCTTGTTGTAATAGCTTTATACAAATAAAATTTTCACACGTATAATATTAAGGACTTTTTTTTTTAATTAAAAATTAAAATTATTAAAAACTTTATGCTTATAATATAATATCAAAAATAACTGTATTATGTTTTATAAAATTAAAATTTACGTTTATAACGGTTGATTTTAAAGTATATTTAAATGGCAAAAATTTAATAGCCACCTCAATATTATTAATTTATCCAAAATATGAAAATTATAAGAAATAATGAAAATTTAAAATTAGTAATTATGCAAATAATATAGAATACTATTAATAATAAAAAAATATTATTCATAAAATAATATCGTGTTACAATAATAAATTAAAATTAAAAATAATTTTAGTAATTAAATATTTTAAAAATAAAGAAAGCAATAATAAATTTAATAATTAGCTAGCAATTAATATATAGAACTTTTAAATTTTGAATTCATTTAATATACTAAGCAAATGATAAAAAAATAATCATAATTTATTTTTGAAGTAAAATTTAAATTATTATTAAACGTGAGACGAATTATATTATAGATAAGAAATAATAATAATAAATTGTAATCATTGTTGATCAAAAAGTGATTTATTTAATAATAAAAATAATGAATTTTAATTTTTGAAGTTACAAGATATAAATTAAAGTTACTTATAACAAAATATCTTATGGTATTCACAGATTTTTAGTTTTAATAAGAGATTTGATGTTAATTTTTGTATTACCAATAATTTATTAAATCAACTAATTATTAGTCTTTTTTATTTTAAATATTAAACTTTTTAAAAAAAATTATGAAAATTTTTTTTAGGTGATGGAGTTTATAACTTATTATTTATTTTTGTTGTTTGAATAAAAATATTGAGAAACTTAAAAATTTTTTCTTTTAATTTCAGTTTAATTATTTTTTTTGTGATTTTAAAAGGACTGTGAATAATTCATATAAAAAAGTTACATCTGAAAAAAGAAATGCTATTAAACATGAAATAATGTCAAATATTGAAGTAAATGAATAAAAATTAATAATAAAAAATTTATAAAATATGAAGAAATACAAAAAGAGCAATAGTAATTTTAAATCTGAAAAATAATGTTTCGTAATAAGTTTATAATATTTTTATTATATATTTAAAATTTATTATATCACTAGGAATGAAATCTTATTTACTTGAAATAAGATAAATGTTTTTATTATTAATATTTAAAGTGAATAGCTTTCTTTAAAACAAGATTCGACCGCACTGCGAATTATTGCATTTTCGCCGAAAAAAATCATAAAACCTAAAAACCCAATTTAGCTGAAAAAAAATAATTCAATAAACAAACTGTACAAAGCCAAACATCTAAAAATCAGTATATAAAATATAAATTTTTAATCATTAAAATCCCAAGAGTTTATAGTGTTTAGAAAGCTAAATATATTAAAAATAGACATTAAAATTTCATTTGCACAGTATTTTTTCAATTTTTCTTTTCAAAGGCGCGAGTTCTTTCTACTTAAAACTCTGTTATTAGATATCCGGCAAATACTTGCTCTATTTTTTTGATTTTCAGTGCGTAAAGCATTGATAACACTTTCAAGTTTTGAATTTCTAACATTTACGAAGTTACTGAATGCTTGATGCCATCCATTTATAGAGATTTTGGATTATGTTTTTTTTTTTAAAATTGCTGTAAACAAATAATGATAAATTCCATTAAACAACATTTTTATTCCAAAGAACTTCTACCAATAATAACTGGAAACAATAAACAAATAATAATGTTTTTGAGAGAAAAATAAGTTTTAGTTAGTTTTTATAAATGTCTTATTTGTCTTCCCAATACGCATGAAATCAAAAATTATCGGAATAAGAAATGCCTAAGTTTCCATTTAGTCAATCGAGAATGTTGTTCTTCCAAAACAATACTACTGGTTTAAAGTGAACGGTGTTTTAAATAATTTAAAATTTCGTTTCTAAACTATTTATTATTATTATGCAAATGGTTTCTTGAAATTGAGCAAGAATTAATGTTGAAAGAAGATAGTATTTGCAGAAGTGTATTGATAAAATTTTATAATTCTTTGCGGAAGTCGATGGTAGGTAGGTATTTCAAAGATAACCTTATAAGATTAGGTGGTGAAAATGCGGCTCGCAAAATTAATGAGAATCTATTCAGGCATATACCAAAATACCATTGAGGGAGGCAATCGGATTTTCAAATTCGGGTTTTTGGAATTTCCGATACATCGTATTCACCATTCTAAGGTTTATTTTTAAGTTGTGCAAAACAGAATAGCATAAACTTTATTGCCTTTGACTCATTCCATCTGCAGAAATAATATAACGCTTGTTTTGGATTAATGACCAAATTATAGAAGTTTAGAATTAAATGAATTGAATTATTTTACACTAAATCACTAAGTAAACTTTTTGGATCTAATTAATTTGGTTCACATGCAAAAAATTGAATCTCAATGTAGTAATATAAAGTTATAAATAAATAAAAATGAAAGGAATTTATTTAACATTAATTGCATGAATTTTAAATACAGTTAACCTCCTCTAATTTTCGTTTTGAGTGGCAGCGAAAAAAAACGTAAATTAGAGGAAATTTTTAATAAAAAAAGTACTTTGATTTCAATTCATCTTTTTGTGAAAAAAAAACAGATTCCTTTTTTTGGCCTTTTCTTGTTTTAGAATTGATTTTTTCAGTGTACAAAGGTAACCTTTTCCCTCCAAGTCTAATTTTTCTTATTCAATAAATTTTTAAATTTTTTTAATAGCAGAATAACAATCCATAAAACTGACCTTCTCCTTTTCTTCATTAATCTCATTAATGTTTTCACTTTCACAGCTTAAGGGTATAGGTTCTTCTTCTGTCAAATTTAGTGAAATATTTAATTCATCATCGTCATTTATATACGTTTCAAAATCAACATGATCACTACTTCCAAATTTTTTGATTAAATAATGGTATTCTTCTCTCTGTTCGTCGAAATTTAAAAAAAGCTTCTCAAGTTTTACACCAAAACCACTATGTTTGAAACAATTTATAATTCTTTTTTGTTTCCAGTATTTCCAAGCTAAGGATACAAACAAAATAACATCCGAAAGTTTTATTTTTTTAAAAACTTCATTTACGAAAATTCCAATTTCAATATGGTTATATGTTTCATTAAGTTTGTATGAATTAAAATTAGATTTAAAAGACCTGATAATTCCAGCATCCAAAGGCTGACGCTTTGATGTTTTATTGGTGGGGGGGATAAAAATAACTTCAATATATTTAAAGTTGTCATGAATTTGTACCCTGAAAAATTGTCAAGAAACAAACAAATTTTTTCGTTTTTATAGAGTTTATTATCCCAATCTGACTAAAAAAGATTAAAAATGGTTCTGTCCATCCAAGCTTTTGTGTTATACCTATAGTCAACGTATTTTTCAACCTGAAAATTTCTAAAACAATGTGGGGATTTGAATTTTCCAATTAATATAGGTTTAAGTTTTTTAGAACCCGTCATATTTGTACAAAGTAGGATGGATACCCTATCTTTAAATTTTAAAAGCCCTTTCTGGTTTGACTGCCAATAGTCCGTGTGAGCAATTGTTTGTAAAAATGACTGGTTTCGTCCACGTTGTAAATATTTTCAGGGCCGTATTCTTTAATTTTACTCTTTACCAATATCAAAAAATTCTTTTCTTTCTGATTCCAAGATTCATTTTTTACTTCGAAACTTTCACCGTGAATGGGTTCAACAGAATAATTATGCCTCTTTTAAACCTATGTAGAAAGTTTGGGTATATTTGAAATTATAGATGTTTAATTCGCTAGCAATTTCTTTGGTCTTTTTCGATAAAAGAGCTTCCGATATAAAGCCGCCTTTGTTTTCAAGTTTGAAAGCCCTCTCTGATAAAAGTTGATCTACTTCTTTAAAGTTTATACCAGGAATCTTATAAAAGTCTCCGTATCTATTTACAACCGCCTTTAAACAGTTTTTATGCTATCAATAATGTTCTTTACTGTCCTCTCGCTTATTTTCTTCTTAAATTTGAAAGAAAAAACTTCCGAAGCATGTACAAAGAAGAATTTTTTATTTTCAAAATATTTTATAATTTCTTGTTTTTCGTGGAAACTAAGTCTATTTTTCGACATTTCATTTTTCGGCATCCAAAAAAAAACGAAAATTAGAGAATTTTTTTTTATAATAAATTATTAATAAAAAAAGAAATTTAGAAAAACGAAAATTAGAAGGGGTTTACTGTAATTATATTTTTAAAAACAATGTGTTAAAATATAATTTTGAAAAAGTTATTTATTTAATAAAAAAATATTGAATTATTATTAATTATTTATTTTTTGATAATATTTTATATTAAGTGTAAAAAAAAACATGTTATTTAAAAGTGTTAAAAAGATATGATCCATGATTGTTGCTAATAGTCCAACTTTAATTCTACGAAACACTCTCCAAAATTCATTATTAAATAAAGGTGATTAAAATTTATTACCAAAGAAGGTAGCTTCGAAATACACAACAAAATTTGTGTATCTTTCATAATTTTTTGCTTACCTTTTTGTATACTTTATAAAACCATATGTCTGAGACAGTCTACCATTATTTCTATATAGCTGCTTTAAAAAAAATTTTAATAGTTTTTTAGTGTTTAAATTAGTGGTATATTAAGAAGCAACCAGTAACATTATAATATATTGATAAATACATTGACCTTAATTAAACAAAATGCCTTATTATAGAATATTTGGATTGAAATAATAAATAGAGTTTATTATAGCTTTTTACAAAATATTTAACGGCTATTTCTGGCTTTAAAAATATCATTCTTATTAAGAATCCTCATCACTTTTATTGAAGTCCCTTTATAATTTTTAGGCAAGATAACAAAAAAAAAGTGTATATACTTTCCAAATATATATCCTTGAATTGATAGAGGTTGGTAGAATCGTGTACGAGATGTTATTGAAGTTCTTTCTTAAACTAGTATTTTTATCTCTCCCATTAGGGTACGAATTAATAAGAGAAAAAGAATATATATTTTTTTTCTCGATTGTAACCGAGAGTCAAATTTCAGAAACATTTTATCACATAAAGTATAATATAAATTAGTTGGTATATCATCATTATCATTTCTGATGTTATTGTCTCGCAGATTCTGTAACCTAATCGTTTAATATTCCAGATTTCTAAAGGAAGTCAACTTAGCAAGATGTTGTTGTTGTTCAAGGAAGAGGATTTAGCAGTAAATTAAAAAGTACAATCTACATTTAATTCTTTAAAATTATTATAATTATCTGTCTTGCTAATAAAGAAGTGTTTTCCGGTTATTTAAATAAAAAATAAGGATTTCTACATGTTCGCTCACCAGTTCGTCATTATTTTTCAATATAAAGGTTCAATAACCCCTATACTTAAAATGCGATCTTATCTTTTGCCCTTTTACATAATCTTTATTCCATAAAAAGCCATTGAGAAAAATCATAATGCCTCCTCTTTGTGTAGTAAAGTATTCCATAATTCGTAAAAAAATTAAATTTCGTTTAAATTTCACTTTTTAAAAAAATCAAATTTTCGATGAAAATGTTAAATTTCGTGCTACAGCTATATGTTAGCAGGCGTGTAAAAAGATGATTTATCCCATTTCTAATGGAAAAATTTTCCTTTTCATATCACTACTTTTAATTATATATTTAAAGAAACAAAAAAATGTATTTTTATTATTTATGTGTGATATTTAAAAATTAATTATAGTAAGTTAAAATGCAATAATTAATGAGACTTAAATGAAATTACTTGTAGATATAACAAGTTTTAATAAAATAAAGTTTATCAAAATAATCATTGTCAAATAATAATATGAACATATGAAATAATTAGGTTTAATAGAATTTTATATTATTTTGTATTCTCTTTAGTGGTTTTTAAAATATAATATTAAAAAATTAAATTCAGTGTTTTTTAATTTAATTTAACTAGGTTTTTTAATTTAAATTTAGAATTTTTGCATTTAATTTAACGATTTATATTTTTAATAATAAATCCTTGTTATACAGAGTAAAAAACAAATTAAAGCTACACTACGGTAGCTGATAATAAAAAAATATCAAAACGGAAAAGGCCGACGTATGATAAGATATGATCTCGAAATAAATGAGAATACTGTGACATCTGTCACAAGATTGTTTAATAACACTCGGCGGATTTTACATATAAAGGAAGGGAAGAAGAGAAATAAATTAATTAATGAAGAGATATCATTAATTATAAACAATTCAATACACCATGACGTTAATGTTCCTCAGCGAACATTAAGAACAAAACTTTAAGAGGAAATACATACATGCCTAAGTCTTGTTACAATTTCAAGGTCACTTGATGACATGAATTATTTTTTAAAGGGAATAATCCTTATACCATAGTCTCGGAATACATCTGGTAATATTTCCTAAGGGAAGCTTACTATAAGTAGTACATGTTCCAAGATTAAAAAAGTTTGATTTTTTTTTGATGAGTTTGGAGTCAGTTGCAGTTCCAGAATAGGTAATGGAATAAGTTTAAGAGGTACGCAGACACAGAAGAGCATCCTAGCAATTAGATTAAAAAATGTTTCTTTTATTTCAGCTATAATGAGGAAGGGGTTAAACATTTTAGAATCAGTTATATTTTTTTTTTATAATTGTGATTTATAGAATTCTTAAGAGAGATTGTTACTGGATTGCATAATTCTGAAAATTTTTCAAGGTTGCATAATTAAGGATAATGCATCCATTCAAAAAAGTAAAGATCAAAGAGATTTTTCAATTAAAAGTAGAATTGATCTTGTTTTTCTCCCACATATAATCCTCAGCTCTAAGCAATGGAGCAAGTTATTATCAAGTATAAACATAATAATTCTCAACAAAATCCGAGAACAATCCAGGAACTCTATTCATTTATAAAAAAAACTTCAAATCTAATAACTAATAAAGACTGCCAAGGATTTTTTTTAAACGTAAAAACATTTATTATGAAAGGAATAAGAAAATAAGAATTTAAATAAATTACTAGTTTTTATCTTTGTAGTATTATATTTTCAATAAATTCCTTCTTTTTTTTATGTTTACTGGTTTTTATACAGTATATTTCTTCATTAATTTATATGCAAAAATCTTTAAATAAATTGAAAAACGCTGTAAGATCTAATATTTAAGGTTTTAATTCTTTTATTTATTTTCTTATATATAAATATTTTATTTGTAATAATTATTTAATTTTTTAATAATAATAATTAAAATGCTTTATTTAAAAACTTGACGCTTATTTATGATTTTATCAAAAAAAAAATATTTACCAGTATATCATGTTTTTTTTTAAATAAATTTATAAAGCTACATACTAAAAATATTTTTAATAAATCTAATGATTTTTTAATTTTTTTTACATAAATTAGAATTAATTTATTTATAGTTTGTTTCTTTAATAAAATAAAAAATCAATATTTTAATAAAAGTTTTAAAATGTAGTTTTAATTATTTATTTAAAAATAATTAATTTTGGGTTATTTTTGTATTATTTTATCAAGATTTAATTATAATATTAAGAAATAAGCATTTATCATTAAATTTAAATATTTTGTGATATGTTTAATATTTATATTATATCTAAATAGAAAAACTCATAATTATTTAAAAGTTTATATTTATTATTTAAAAATTTAGGGCATTATTAAAATAAAACTTTTTTTTTTAAAATTAAATAAAAAGAACTTTTTTTTCAAAATTTCAAAACTAGAACAAAAAATTTATCTTTAATAAATTTTTTTAAATTATTATATTAAATTAGAAAATATTAAGCATAAGAATTTAATAATTTTTGGAAATATGCTGATCAATATTATACACAGATATTAAAAAATTAAAATTAAAAATTTAATTTTCCATTACTGATTTTATTCTAGACGTTCTAGGCCTTTCTCTCGATCTTCTCCTTTCAAGCTCTAGAATCATATTCATACCTAATTATTGAAGACATAAAGGCATTATTATTTCTAAATAAGAGATAATATACTTTGAAGTATTAAAATATTTTTCTATGAATAATAATGGATCACGTTTTTAATAAATAATAACGGCACATAAATGTTTACAAGGAAATCCAAATTCATAAGCCATTTTACAGCTGCATAAGCTTATACAAATATCAACTATAAATTTTTTTTTACTAAATAAATTTTTGAACTTGATTTAATAACGCTATAAATTCGACCAACCGCAATATTTAATTTAAGACCATTAATTTGTGTAGGAAAATTGGAAATGTAAATTGCTCAATTCTTCTATTATTAAATATTTTCATTATATAGTTGTTTAGAGAATTTATTAAATTTGTTACATCTTGTTTAATAAATTTTTTAATAAATGCATTTAAAGATTCAACGGAGTGACTTGTAAATTTACCATATTTGGAAAGTGGGCATTTCAAATTCGTCAATTTTTCTACTCCAATAAGATTTAATTCAAAATAAAAGTTAATATTAATATTTTTAAAATTTTCAAAATTTCTATCAAATATATTTCTTATCAAATATATTTTCATCAAATTCATGTACAAGATTCCAATAAATATCATAGAGTCGCCTATCTCTAAATCTTGATCTAAGATTTTTGAAATATGTCTTACACAATGGCAAACTACTACATCGGGATAATTATCATGTAAAATAGATAGTAAACAAGCTTCTCGATCTGACATGAGTATAATAGATGAATTATTAAATTGGAAATGAATGTTTAAATTATCTAAAAAATACTTACAACTACTTCCATTCTCAGATTCTACTATAAAAAAAGCTAATAATACAATCTGATCCTTTCAATCTTGAGCTACAGCTGATAGCAAGGTATCTTTGTTAGGACCACTCAGAAAGTACCATCTATTGTAATAATCTTTCTATTATGTATATAGAAATTTTTTGTTGCTTTTCAAGTTATGAAATACTGTTTAAACATGTGATTTTGAAGTTGTAAATCAGAATAAACTAAATCAGTATTAAATGTTGCCATCAGTGCCGGAAGACATTCATAAGAATTAATAATCTTATGATTCTTTTTTTCTTAAAAGCTAACGACGGTTTTATAAACAGTTATATATTTGACAGGTTGCCTGTCTCTAGTCGAACTTCGCTTATAACATCAGTTGTTTTTAAATTAGCAGTAATATTGCATTTTTCAGCGATAATTCTTTAAAAACTCAAGACTTACAAGTTGATGTTTTTGAACACGTTGATAAATGAACTGTATTAATTTTATTTATAATACACTTTTCCTTTTCAATATTAAAGCGTACTATTACATTGAATGGACATATATCAATACAAGTAAGTTTTATGCACTTTTTATTTCTATTTTTAATATTAAAATAAATCCCTTTAATTGCAGTAGGTTTGCTAAACAGTTCAATTAACTCATCTATTGATTTTTACGTACTTTTAGCTGGAAATTCAACTTCTAATTGTTAAAATTTGTAATTATTAAATTTTTATAAATTTAATTCTGTCATTAAGTATAAAGTTTTAATCCTATTTTCAAAATTTACATAAAAAAAGTTTGAATTATTTAAAAAGCGTTCTATTTTTTAAATTATCCCTAAAATTTTTTTTATTTTGCAAAATATTCATATAGGAAGAATAATTTATTAATTAAGACTAGATTATTTGTTTTATATTATTTTAATAGCTTTCATTTATGAAAGTAATTTGTTAATAATTATTTTTAATTTAGAATAATAACTTATCAAATAATTTATCTTGAAACTTTAATTATAATTCATTTTTCAAATTTTTTTTGTTAAATGTTTATTTAACCTAAATTCAATAATACTGTTATAATAAAATATTTTTCGAGTCATTTTTAATCTTTAACATTCCTAAAATTAATAATTTTTAATGACGGATTAATAGTCGATTAGAAAGAAGTAACTAAAATTAAAATAATAATTATTATTTTATATATCATTTAATCATATTAGGATTATATAATTAAAAATAATTTATTGAGCATATTTAAATGATAATAGCAAATTATTTGTTAACAATATAAAAATAATTTATGAATAAACATAATTTTTATTAATTTTATCATCAAAACTAAATAAAAATTTAAATTTTGGAGCTTACTTAAAAAGGTTTCATTATCTAATTATTGTCAGTAAAAAACTGACAGTAATACTTTTACGTTTAATATGATATAGCCAAATTTCTGAATATATTTTTTGATGAATAACTCTTATAATTTATTGAAAAATTTATTTGTTAGTATAATATTAATGATATCTTTTATCATAAAGGATTAGTAACAAAATAGTTTATATTAATAATTAGAACATGTTATTGAGCCAGAAAAATTTTAAGCAATCACACTCACAAAAATAAAATAAGTAAAAATTTGCAACAAACAGAGTGATATTATACAGAAAATAACAGTACTGATAAATAACCTTACAAGCAAACTGTATTCTTCTATTGTAGAATCATTAAAAGTACTCGAAGTGATGCTTGAAAGCCATTGTAAGGGACAGGTCTATAGTTGGCCTCAAGATATTTTTCAAATAGTATTTAGCAGGCTCAAGCATATGCCGAGAAACGGGTAAAAAATCATATATGAAATCTTCTTCAAACAATTTTAAAGAGATATTAACGCCGAAAGAAATAAATATTATGGTTACAAAGCAACATGCACCTATAAAAAAGTACTAGTCAAGGAGAACGTCTTAGAAGGTCTTGAATCTTCCAAAAACAAAAAATACATGTCTTTATATCCAAAAATCGATAAACTTTTGCTGTTTGAGGTTTACAGGCAATTTAAAAGTCAATAAGAGCTAAATAAATTCATCAATGATAAAAAAAAGCAAAGGACAAAAAAATATGAGGCTAAAATATTTTATACTGTAATGATTAAGCATATTTAGCTTGTATATACTAGCCATCTAAAAAAAACAACTCCCAAAGATATTAGCAATATCTTCTTCCTTGTATATACCGGGTAAAAAGACTCAGGAAACTTAGCAAGCTTAAGAAATCAAATGAGTTCAAGGGAGAAGAATTATTAAGACCGAAATAGATTAGAGTATCAAAGACATTAAAACACTAATTAACGACATCCGTAAGGTTAAGGTGTGTAAATCTAAAGAAACCCCTAAAGAACTTTATAAAAATTTAAAAATATATAAGATTTACAAGTGGGATTTGAACAATAGCAAGAAAGTAAATTAGAATATCCTACCATGTTTAAAAATATCAAAAGCAGCTTGATATTTCCGGAAATCGAAAAGAATTCGTAAAATCTGACAATCTTATAAAACTAAATTTTTCAAGACTGAATAGAATAGTCAATTAATGCGAGATTAATTGCTTGACGGCCCTAATGAGAAAGTTCTCGATTTATGGACTCCATTTTTAAAATATTCAGATTAAGAAGTAATTACATGGGAAGGAGTGATTTAGCTAAGATGTGAAAAAATTTCAAGAGCTATAATTATAGTTTCAATAAAGTAATAGTTCGTATATATAAATATACATGATAAAAAGCATACATGTCTGTTTGGAACACATCTGAAATAAAATGTATCAATAATTTATTTATTAAAAAATCTTAATGCTTTAACAAATACATAATGCTTGAGCTAAGTATAAATATGATAAATACTAATTCTGCAGCAAAATGGTTGTTGATAGGAATCAGTTAATTGATTTCTTTGAAAAATGGTCATGTCCCAGATAAAATAGACCAATCACGTGCATGTTAAATTTATACAAGATATTTAAGGATCCTGTGGCTACTCATCAAAAAAGATAGTGGAAAATTAACAAAATTATCGCTGAAAACCAGCACCGGAGCAATTAGAGGATGTCAGGACCTAAAAGTATATGTACTAACTAACGAGATGGTAAGTAAGAATAAACATAATTTGTTGAAGGCCTGTTGGATTGTAGTAAAAAAGACATATGACTCAGTATCTAATGGATGCCTGATGGATTGTCTTTAAAACCTCAGTATCTTAGACATTATTAGAAATTTTATGAGATATCTTTTCAAAATAAAGAGAGATCTTTTGTTCTGAAAACTAGACTCTCTATTTCATACTAAAAAAGATAAAGGATACTTTAAGGAGCAGCCTATCTCAGGCATTATTCATAGTATGCCTTAAAACTTTCAGTATGCTAAGCATTAGAAGATGTTAAAAGTTCTTATTTGAAGAAGCTTAGATATCTTTTAAAAACAACCTCATTAGCTTCATTGATGATTTAAAGCTATTGGCAAGTGACCAAGAGTAATTTGGAAAACTTTCAGAGATCAATAGTAAATTTCTTAATGAAACATCAATAAACATCAACCTAAGAAACTGGACCCCTAACTTTCAATTATGTTTGAATATAGAAAAAGTTCTCGAGGAACCAGAGTGATACAAGTACTTAGGTATTTTAGATATTAAATCAAGCGTCATTAGGAAAATAATGATAAATCAAAAGACACATTCTATCAAAGAACTGAGAAGCTATGGGAGAAAAAGCTGAATTCCAGATACTTTTTAGAATTAGTAACAGGTTTCCATAATCAAACTAATCTAGTATACAGGATTTATGAAGTTTGAGCAACAAAGTTAATGCAAATATAGAAATATCAGACGTATTTTTTAAAAATTTTAAAATTATCTTTAGTCAACCAATTCAAAAAGATTGGATCTCAAAAGATAAAATTTAGAAATGGGACTGGAAAACATGGAAATAAAAAAAATAGATAATTCGGCTAGAAAATAATAAGAAAACTTCTAAAAGAAAGATATACTGTAAAAAGCTCATGTAATTATCTAAGTAGAAAAGAAACATGAAACAGCGTTGGATAAAATAAGCCAGAATCTGTATAGTAATTAAAATATAAAAATTGTAAGAAGATGCCAATTTAAAACCTGATTGAGATCCTAGAAAAAGGCTTGCCTAACCTAATAATATACAAGAAAATTTATTTAAAAATTGAATGAAAATTCTCAAGGATCTTCAAGTGAATGTTGAATTTTCTTGCAATTGGCTTAAGAAGATTAACAATACCTACAAGCAGAGGGATTTTATTGTTACTTCCTGGATTAAAATAGCTACTTTTAGCAGAATAAATGAAAGTGTATTCACTTCAAAAATGAATAAAAAATTGTTGATCTTTTAGCTATTAAAGATGACAGAATGCTGCACAACTATTACCTTCACAGACTTAAAAAGTTTTTTACGTACATCTTTTAATTTCCAACAGAAACAGAATCAAATTAAGATCACATAAGATAGAAAAGTAAATGGAAAATAAAAAAGCACAAATTATTGTGAACATATGGATAATGACTTATGTAGAAATATAATTTTAACAAGAATAATTATATAGATAATTATTAGATTCAGAATAAGATTATCATAGTAGAATTAGGAATAATATCGCTGGATAATCTTAAAACCGTTGAGATGACAAAAACTAGAAATATATGACCTAGTTTTACAGGAATTTAGATTTTTATACATATGTGCAACAAGAATTATTCCTTATATCTTTATATAGAGTTCTTGGTGACAAAGGACCCCACTACCTTTTACAAAATGCTGGGATTTTTAATAACACACTGAAGCGTACATACATTAACTTATACTGAATAAGACATTTGAATAAATAACTATTGATTTCATAATACATCAAGCAACTCTCAAACACAGCTAATAAGCAGTAGCTCTAGGATGCTTGAGAGAGAATAATTAAAAGGATTAACAGGAATACTTCACAATTCTTATAATGAAAACGCCAGCGCGTGAAATTCTTTAAATTAATTAATTTTATTTTAGAACATGTTAATTAGAACTTTCAATAAAATATGAACTTTAGATATTTTTTTTAGAAATTTTGTAACTATCTAAATTTCACTATGAAATTTTTTATTGGAAAAAATAAAATGATTAAAGTCATTATGCTTTTTAAGAGTTTTCTATTTGATGGAATAAATTAAATTTTATTTTAATACAAATAATCCTCCTGTACAGGATACAATAATCCTAGAAACTTATAAAAATTAAGATTATTAAATTCTAAATATAGGTAAAATTAATTATTTGATCTTTATTAATTCAGAATTTAAATTTTTATTCTATGTAATAAATTATGACTGAAATTTTTATCTTAATAAGTGATAATTTGTAAAAAGGGAATAAATTTATACAATACATATATTAAGAAAATTATAAAAAAAACTAACTTTCCCAATAAAAGATATTAAATTCCTAATTAATTATTTATTAAATCAGTATATATCTTAATTTTTAGATTTTATTTGTAGGTAATAAATATATATATATATAAATTCATATCAATTGATAATATTTTATTTTATAATACAAGTTTTTCGTTATATCCAATGTGATTAATAAAAATTACAAAATATTTAGGAAGAAAAGTTTATTAAGAGAATAATACTAATTTTAAAAATTAATAAGTAATATAATAAGTCATTATAGGAAATATATTAACGAAACATTTAAATAAAATAGCGAAAAATGTTGTTAATCAAGTATATCAAACAGAAAAACAGCTTATTAATGAATTAAGAAATGAAATTAATTGGAAAGTATTTAAAAATTGATACTGAAGTATCAAAAAATTAACTAGATAAAAAAAATAGTCAAAATATAGATTGTTTATTCAAAACTATTAAAGATACCTATGTTAGAAATTATAACAAAATTTTTTTTTTGGAAATTAATCAAATTTTAAACAATATTTTAAAATAAAAAATATAATTCAAAATTATGATGATCCTTATTTAATAATTGTAATTAAAAAATTATAAGGATATAAATATTTTTATTAGAATATAATAATATTTTTATCTTTAAATAAATAAAAAATTAAATATTAATATTATATTATTGCTGAAATTGAGATAATAATATTTCTTTGAATCTTATTTAAAAATTATACTTTTATTTTAAAAATTAATAAAATAATTAAAATATTTCTATTTTATTTCAAAGTTTTAGTAAAACTATAATATTATATGGCCAAGTAAATTTATCAAATTAAAAATATATTTCTCTATGAAAATACATAAAAATTAAGAAATATTTAAAAGAAATTTCATCTTAAATATTAGAAAAAATTTAAATGAAAATTTTCATAGAACAAAAAATTTAAAACATATTTAAGATCCTAGTTTTACCTAATTACTAATAAAGAAAAAAAAGTAGTACATTAAATTGTACTTAAAGATTTTTTAAATTATTTGCAAATCAAAAAAAAATTTGAAGTTTTAACCAAATTTTAATTTAATTTTGGTTTTAAAAATCTAATATACTTCATAAGTTGAGATTTAATAACAGTCATTTTGTTAATCTGAGTCAAAATAATCAAATTATTGGCCGTAATTAAGTTTAAAAACATTTTTATATTCAAAATAATATATTTCGTGATTAAAAATATTTTATATCATGAGATTGTTATACTCGATTATAAAACAAAAATGATTCTATGATAAACATTAAAATTTATACTTTAATATATAAAAAATACAAATCATCATTTTTAATTTATAAACATTTTTATTGAATTTTACTCTTTTAAGGGCAAAAAATTAAATTAAAAATAAAAATTTTAATTGGAAAAATATTTTATATATTATCTATAGACTTTTTCAAATTATAGTTTATTTTTTATATTTAATCTAAATAAGAGATTAAAGTCTTCTTAACTTGAAATTAAAAAAAAATATTACACTTCTAATATTTTACTAATAATGTAGCCGAATTATAAAGTATATAAGATTTTTTTTTTAATTTAATTTAATTTTATAAGTTAATATTAATAATTTAAAATAATTCTTAAAAATATTTTTATAAAATTTACTATCTTATTAGAGACAATATTAATCATAACAAAAAATAATTTAGAGAAAAAATAAATATAATTAAAAACAATTTATAAAATAGTTCTAAGAAATTATATGTGATTAAACAAAAAAAAATTGTTTTGTACTTTATTTTGTTATTAATTGACATTTTCACTTAGTTTTGATATTTCAAATAGTATTTAAAATAGCTAAACAATAAAAAAATAGAATTTCTTAAAAAATATTTACAAGTCCATTTTTAAAATTTATTACTAAATATTAGGTACACTTATGTGGTGTTACACTATTTAAAAAAATCAAAATTTTTTCAAATTATAGATTTATAATTTAAAATTATCATTTTTTAATTCTGTTTTTAGTAATAACTCTATAATTTAAAAATCCGTTTAATATTATGATCCTTTTATATAAAAAATTTAAAAAATATTTAATTGTGTCAACATCTTCAAATATGTTATTTTAAATTTCTATTAAATATAATGAGAAAATTAAATTAAATTTAATCTAATTTTATATCAAAAATTAAATTTTTTTTTATTATAGGATTTTGGATTATTATAATCATTTTCAAAAGTTTGCTTATATAATTAAGTTTTTAAAATTTTTTAAACCATGAATTAAATATATTATAATAAAATCATTCAAATTTGTTAATATAAAAATAAAATTGAAATTTAATTACAAATAGGTATATTTTTTATTTAAAATATCTAAATTTATCATAAGAAAAGTTTATCTAATTCAAAATTGAATTAATTATAAACTATATTTTTACTAGCGTGATAAAAAGCAGTCTTAACAAAATAATTTCATTTAAAATTAATTAAAAATTATTGTATTCATATAGTTACTAGATATAATCACAAAAATATAAATTATATTTTTTTTACATAGATTTATATTTTTAAACTAAATATATGGTTTTAAAAATCTTATTCAATATTAAATTTAAGCAATAAATTGATTGAAATAGTATTTTTTTTAAGTAAAACTGTAATATAAAGTAATAGAATTAACTTAGATGATTCATTTTGCTTCACTTATATTTATAAATACATCTTATTTATAGGCAATAAAAATACTTTAAGTCTATAAAATTCAAAAAGAAAAATCGATTTTCAATTAGAATAGAAAGAATTGAACAAATTAATGGAATAATTCAATATTAAGTTATTAATATCATACATTTTATAATTTTAATTTTACGAAAATCATTCCATGTTGAAAAATAAAATAAAAAAGACTGTATTCAACAAAAATAATCTGATTTGATTTTATATATTTAAGTATGAAAGATAAGCAAATTTTTATTTGATGTATTAATGTATAAACTCATTTTTAAACCTCAATTAGAAAAAAAGTAAAATTTTAAAATAATAGTTCAAAGAATAATTGAATATTTTTTATATATTATGTACTAATGAGTTTAATATTATAGAAAATATAATTACCGGTTTTCTCCGAAAATAAGACCTGGTATTATTGTGGAAGAAAACAGGTTTTTTTATAAAAACTTTATTTTCCGAAAATAAGAGCAGTGTCGGATATAAAAATAAACATAATTAAAATAATTTACTTTGAATTATATATTATTTTTAGTTTTAAATATTTTCTTTTTCATAATTTTCATTGCTTAAACCCATGTTTTCAACATAAGAATTGTATAATATATATTTTCAGTTTATAATTAAGGGATTCCTCAGTTAAATTTATACCATTTTATGATAAACTTGAAACTTGAAAGCACTTGATAACATCTGATTCTTAAATTTCCATTATACTTTATAAAAAAATGAAAATATCTTTCCCAGGAAGGTTTTTGTTGATATGCGCCTTAAGTGTTTTTTTTTTCTCCTACGAAAACTAATTTACCCATTTCATTTTAGAATTGAAAATTGAATTTTTTAACACATCGAGTAGCCGAAGGTAAGAAGTGGTACCAGGATGAATAAAAAACCGGTTTAAAATTTTTTTATTTAAAAATTTCTAATACACCATCATCTTTGTAAGATGCATCAACATCTAACAGCAAAAACGATTTATATTTTTTTATTATCTACTATTGTATCTTTTTAACACGTATTTATCCATGTTTTCTTAATATTTTTATCCATAGTGCCAGACTTTGATGTAAAAGTTTTGAAATTTTATGGTGTTTGAAATTTTGGTATGCTTTCAAGTTCTTTGAGTACTACTATAGATTTAAGAATTTTACCACCAAGGCTGATAGTTAATACAACGGTAAACTTTGTTTTTTAATGTCAAGTTTTAAGACTTCTGTATTCTTTTCACATTTAAAAGATTACGCCCTGGAATTCATTATATCAAAATACATATGGGTTTAATCATTATTAAATATGTTATTAGGAGTTATTTTTGTAGTTTCTAATTTGAAAATCTTAAAATACTTTTATATTATTTCCCTTTTAACTCTATTGGTCTGTTATCTAATTGCCTACAAATAGGTATCTTACCAACAGAAAAGTTATTTCTTTTCATAAAATTCTCAATCTACTTAGTCCTTCCAGTAAAATTGGATCTTGAAAGAAAACTGGTAACTCTAATAGCTTGTTCCTATAAAGTATTGTAGGTAATTAGTCCTTTATTAGTTTTTCGCTGCATAATTAACCACGAATTAAGCTCATTTTCTAAAACATGAAATTATACTTTTTTTTAGAGCCTATGAAAAAAGTTGTTTTTTTTATTTCAAAGTCCACATATATTATTTCGTTTTTCTTCCAGTCGAGCAGCATGTTATTAGATACACCAGAATCTAATGTTGTTTTGATTATGTTGTTGTAATTTCTTTTTAAAAGTTCAAGTGCGTCAAGGTTTTCTTTTACACTAAAAGGTTTTCTTAGCATGGGATTAAAATAAATTTATGAATTTCATAGATTCTTTCCAAATTTTTGCTAAATATTACAGGAATAAGCAATTTACACACAATTTTACTTAGATAATTAATTCAAATTAAACTGCAAATTTTTTATAAATTGTACTAAAATTATTTTAAAAATGTTCAGTAAGTAATATAACGAATCTGATGTTTTTAAAAAATTTAATAAGTTAAGATTTTATAATAAATAGACAACTTATTTCTTCTACTGATTAATGAACAAATAAATATAAAAAATATTTATAATAAAAAACTCTGAATTTATTATGGGAGAAAAACGGTAATTAAACAAATAGTTGATATTTAAATATTTTAATTATTTTATAAAACCTTTTCGTAGACTTTTCTTATAAAATTATCAAAATTTTATTAATTTTGAATTAAAAATTTTTGTTAATAATTCTTAATCATTCTATTTTTAAAATATAATGATTAAATAAAACATTTAAAATTATTAAGGTAGTAAAATGTATTGAAATTTATTTATTTCGAAAATAACAAAAAATTTTGGTACGTTGGGATTTTTCCTCAAGAAAAAAATAAAAATAAACATAATAGAAAAAAGTAGTATACTAAATATTTTCTATTAATTTTAAAAATATTAAGAAATTTTTGTAAATAAGAATTTTCACCTCAAAAAAAATTAAAAAAAAACATAAAAGAAAAAAGTAGCATAATAAATATTTTTTATTAATTTTAAAAATTCAGTAAAACTTGTGTTTTTTTTTCAATATTAGAATTGCATAAAATTTGCTTCAGGTACTCAAAGTGTGCATCTTAGATTATTCCATGTTTACTAAGGAAAATTTTTATAAAAGAGACAGAAAAAAATCCTTTAATATGTTGAGTGTGTAGTATAGTGTTATTTGGGTATATAAAATTAATCGAATAATTTACTGTTCATATCTAAACAATTGTCTTAGAACAGCACCATATGCCCTCCACTTTTCGATTATTTTACTGGTACCAGGTAATACATTGTTCAAAAAAAACTGTACAATTCTTTGTCTGATTCTATAATTTTGTGATAATAAAAATATATGATTGGATCCCCTTTTAATACCCAATATATAAAGTTCCTTAAGTAAAGTGACAACTATTGTATTTTGATAAATAAAAGTAACTTTCATCGATTTCAAAAATATTTGATTGATCATTTCCACTTTAATCTTTATCATCCAATTATTATTAATTAGCGACTCTATAATCATCTCAATTATTTTTTCGAAATATAAACTTATGGTCTTTGATGTAATATTTAATTAAAATCTAATTTCAAATAATTTAATTTTTTTATGTATTTATAAATAATTAAAAATCTTGTTTTCATCAGTAATTTTGATCAATCTAAAAAGATATTAAACCTTCGGTTTTTTTGATTAATATGATAAAAATTTTTCAGATGTATTGATCAATTGAAAAAATCTATTTACATATCCAATTTGAGGATTTAATGAACATTTATTTTTCTTAAGTTTTTTTTATTAGTGCTAACCTAGCCAGAAAAAAGTTTTGACTTTTTGATTAATAAAAATATAATTTATATAAGCATCTGAAATTCTCAAACTTGTGATTTACTTATCAGAGAATACTATATGATTTTATAATATTCTTTTGCAACTTTTTTGCACCATTTTTATGATTTTTTAATTTTTGTTCAGAGCGTCAAACTATCAACTACCGAATATTTTATTAATATGTTGACAAATGAGATAAGATCAATATTTTAACCAAAGATTACAAGATAGATAAATATGACTTAAAACACAATAATTGAGCAAAAATATTTTTTATTTATATAAAATTTTACAAAAATATAAATCAAATTTTTTTAGGCATAGAGATCTAATAATTATAAATTTTTAAATTCGAATTAATGTAAGAATATTTATTGCAAATTTAATGTTTAAAAATGACTGTTAGTAAAAAGCAAAAAATATAAAATTCTTAATAGAATAGAATTATTTTGAAGTAATATGTATCTAATTTGTTTTTAACATTTTTACTTGAATGATCAAGTCTCGAAATTTAATAAACAAAGTTTCTTTGAATTGTAAGAAGATTTATTAAGTTAAAAATGATTATATGCTACAATTTTTATAAGAATTTTTTATAATTAATTATAAATTTAACTGTTGGCTGTAAATAGGTTATATTGAAATAAAATATCTGCAAAAAAATTATTTAAATATTAATAAAAATTCGAATTTTAAATTTTTGAATTATATTAAACATAAATTAGTTTTCTTTTTTTGAAATTTTATATAATATTTTTTAAAAAAAATCGTATCTACGACTCTTTTTGCCTATATATAAAACACTACTTTTTATTCACCTATTATCTATATCAAAAAATAAAAGAAAGTATTTAATTGCGCATCAAATTAAATATTCTTGACATGTAATCCTTAGTTATATTGTCTTTCCACATACAAACGTATAGATGTTCTTATAAGGATTTTAGTCTTAAACCCATACATCTTTTAAGTCGCCTTGAAAAATTTTTCTATATCGATTAAATTGTGCAAGTATTTACTTTATTTTTTGGATTGAAAAAGTTTTAACTATGATTAAAAGTTTAAAGAATGTAATTACAAGAGTTGAATTCTCAAAAAGCTCTTCATTCAGCGGTCCAAATCAATTATAACGGATAAAAAATTGAACTATTATTGTAATTTAAGTTACAGCACTCTGATTCTCAACAATTGTTACAAAATTAGTTGCTTGTGTTGTTGATGTATCAACAATATCAAATATTTATTTCTCGCTATATGGAAATCAGGCGATGTGATATTTTTATTTATATCGAAACATCAACTCATCTATTTGTCGGACTATCCATTGGCCTCCAAGACGAATTGGATTTTCTTCAAAATTAATTTTTGTTCTTTCTCTCAAAACGGCATAAAATCTTTTTAAATAATTTATTGTGAAATTTCCACATCTTTTTGTGTATTGGTAATATACTGTACACAAAACCTATTATAGGTTACTTTAAAATGATTAAGTAAATCAATGTTAAAGCTGAAATTAAGGCTATTAGTTTGGATTTTATATTACTCCTTTTTTTTTTCTACAATCAATTTTTTTTTGAAACGCAAAGCAAAACCCTAATAAGAAGTTTATATTTAATTTCTCGAATTGCCGAATTTCAAAAACTGTAGGATACAACACATCTCATCAAGCAAAATTCCCTTTAATATTTTATTGCTTTCTATTTGTGCATTTCCTTAATGAGGAACTATTTCCTTAAAATATATAATGGCTTTTGGTATAATCTTTAATATCAACTAATCCTAACACTAATACCTGTTTTAAATATACTAGGTTTCCCCCTATATGAGGAAAAAATAGTAGATCCATTAAATCTTTGATTTTTATTTATATTTTTAAATATTTTATTAATAATAAGAAGTAAAACAATTTTATTTATTGATTCAACATAAATGAGAATTTAAAAATCTAACTAAATATTTAAAATCAATAAAGCATTTTATAAAGAAAATCAAATGATACTGGAAAGGTTGTATTAGAATTCAGTTTTATTTCTAAAAATAAAAAAATCTTATCAAAACTATTTCTTTTATCTATTTTAAAATAGTTTTTGAAATAAATATAACTTCAGAATAATTGAAAATTTATAAAAACTAGAATAACTAAATATATTTAATTAGTTATCATTAGTTAATTTTAATTTAAAACATCTTAATAATATAAAATTTACTTAAAATAAATTTAATTTAATAATTTTTCTGTCTTTATTACAAGAATTTTATAATATTGGCTATCTAAATTTATTTTACTTATAGAATGAAAATCAGTTTATAAACCTATAGGAAATTTTATATAAATTTGAAATATACATATTTTCTAAAATTAATTTATTCCTTAAATTCCTTTCTTTTGAGCGTATGTATCACTCATATTTATTTTAAAAACAAAAGCAATAAAATTTTTATAATTAAAATATATTTAGTCAAAATTAAATTTTAAATAATAGTAAGCATCATAATAATCACAATATTCTCTATTAGAACTAAAGTTTCGTTATAATAAATTAATGCTTTGTAAGATTAGTAGGAAGAAATTAAAAATTATATCGCTACTAGATACTAACATTATACTATGATCGTTGAGAATTAGAGATTCATTGGTCATATTTATGAAATATTAAATCTTCATTTAAATATACATAATTTCTAAGCAAAAAAGTGAAGGTTAAAGAATATCCAAAAAATATTAATTCTTGGAGTTACCTGTTGTAAATAATCCTTATTTAGATTAATCTAAACAAAAACTTGTCAAGGTCAAGTATCTAATATAAATATTATAAAGTATATCTGCCTGTTAGAAGAACTTGTATTTGTATTTTTATCTCGTAGAAAAACTAAACAAAAAAAAATTATTTTTTAGCAATTATTTATTTAATATTTTGTAATATTTTTTATAATAATATAAAGTATTAATTTCGGTTCATTTACTTTATTTGCTGGATATCAAAAATTCTTTTTAGAAATAATTTGAAACTTTTATGACTAAGAATCAAATTGATTATTTTGATCTTAGAATTCTTATCTATTAATTATCAATAAGTAGTTTAAAATTTAATAAAGTTTTCATTATTAACTTAATTTTAATGGTTCTTTTTGGATTATTGAATAAATAATGGAGAAACCTATAAAAAAATTTATAGGTCTGTATTTAGATTGAATCAGATTTAAAAATTAATTTGAAAAAAATGGTTAAAATTTTATAAATTTTGAAATTATTTATTCACGTATTATAGCTGGTTTTATTAAGAAAAACAAAATTTTTTGATTTAATAAGTTATCCTTAAATAAATTGCTTAGGGTAGAAATGATTAGAAAAATAGATATAAATAAAAGAATGATAGAAAATAATTCGTTTCACAGAATAAGTTTTTTTTATATATTTTTATTTTTCTCTTAATATCACTAGTAAAATTAACAAAAATATTCAATCAAAATTATTTTGAAATATAATAAATTTTGTTTGAAATATAAAAAAAGATAGAGGGAAATATTATTTTTTATAATTATCAAATAATTTTATAAAAATTTATGAAATGAATGTTAAAAATAATTTATTTAATTCTTTGTACTAAAAATTTTAAAATTTTATTGTAAATTTATAAATTTCTTAAAATGTTTTTTCTTATTGCTGATAGAAACGATCAAATATTTATAAATAAAGATTTTTGGTATAACTGTTCTTTTTTTCCGTAGGGGAAAAATGATAACAGTCTAAAATAAATTTTTTTTAACAAAAGTTTAACCCTTTTGAATAATTTTAATTCAGAAGTATTTAACAATCAAAATAAAGACTTGGAAAGAATTAATTTCATAAAGATAATGGTGTGTTGTGTAATATTTTGTATTGTGAATGTTTCTATTATGCAAAGTTCGAGATAAAATATAAAAGAAATGTAGATGCATACATATTTAAATGCAATAATTTTAATATTAGAAAAAATTTAAAGTTTATGTTACATTAAGAAAATCAAGCTTTTTTAAAGACTGCAAAAATAGTCTTAAATTATTACATTAAAAAATTTTTTTTTTGCAAATCTTTACCAAAAAAAAGTTATTTGAGATTATGGAGTTAGTTAAAAAGTTATTGGAAAAGTCTACAAAAAATTAAGACTTAAAGTCATAATATTTTTAAAAAAATATTTATAAACTTGTTGGAAATTCCATTTTATGTCAAATTAATGAATCGATGTTCAGATACACACAAAAGCATCATGTTGGTAAATTTTCAAGTGAATGCAAATAGTATTTGGAATATCAGGTATTTTTTATAAACCTGCAAAATATTAGATTGAGCTAATTAAAAATCGATCAAGACAGCTTTTATTTCCAGTAATATTGATTAAATCTTATCAGGATAGATTGTATGCGTTGATTAATATAAAAACCTACTCTACCATTTCTAATTCTAAATTTACATTATACTGTAAATTACAGTCCGAATTTTGTTAATCTATGAACTGGAGTTCACAATCAAAACATTGATTCTTTACGGAACGATTTAAAAATTAGAATAAAAGCTCAATTTGGAAATTGTTTGAATTCTTTAAAATTAAATTTTAAACAATGGATATGGAAAGACAACATTTGTAGAGGTGATTTTTTAATTTGTTCTGAGTTATTAAATATTAATTTATTTTTGAAATCTTTATATACATTTTATATTGTATTTTTGGGAAAATTTTGGGAGGGAAAAAAGAAAACAGTTATTACTACTAGAAAAAAGAACTGAGATCGCATTTTTGTTATAATCTAAATATTGACCAAACTTAAATATGTATCAATCCATCCATAAAAAAAATTATAATTTTTTTGCAAAACAGATATTTAAATATCAATAAAAACATTATTTAAAAATCAGAGTAATAATTAAATAAAATTAAAAATAATGTGCATTATAAAATTCTAAATATTCCCTTATATAATTTTTAATGTTCCTCAGTTACCATTAATTTTACAAGACTTTAAATAATTATTTAAAAAGATTTAAATTAAAATATGTTTAGAAAAATAGAAAATATACTATAAAAAAAATTTAATTAGATATATATTAGATAAAGAAATTATATAACAAAAAATTAATTATGACCTAAGAAATATTATTTTTGTAAAATCAGTTTATTAAGAATATTTATTTTAATTAAAAATTAATCTATATGTTTTATACTTAAATGTGTTATGTAATAATCAATTAGAATATTAGTGCAAAATACTATTAAAATGTCAACTAAAAATTAAAATTTTTGGAAAATCTTTTAATTATTTTAAAGAATATTAGATTTTCATTTTATATAAAAAATGACAATAATTTTTTTTAAATTAAAATTAAGAGATGAAAACATAAAATGGTGGTAAATATATATTTAAAATAATTTTTTTAGAATAAAACTATCTACAATTAGAATGTTAAATCTATATAGAATAAATTTATATTTAAAATAAATTAATTATCAAATATAAAATAAAGTATTAAAATAAAAAACTTATTAAACTAAGTATATAATTTTTTATCTTTAAATTAATGGATATTGAAATATTAAAAATAATATTTAGTAATAAATGTTATTAGTTATTTAGCTATTTTTATTTAATTATAATGTATGGCATGGATATAAATAATTTTGAATGATAAAATATAATTAATTTTAAAATTTTTATAAGCTTTTATTTAAATAATATTTAAAAATTGTTCTTCATGAGAGAAATTTAAATTTATACTATTAGAAACCATTATTCTGATTCGAAGAATAAAATTGATCGAGTTTGAAAGTATCACTTAATTAATAGGAATTTCTGTATTTTATTCAATTTAACCTGCTTCAAATATTATTCCATTCCTTCAATAAATTAAATCTTAAATTTATCACATTATCGAAAACAACATATTGATCTAGAATTATTTTACTAAAAGTTTTTGTTTCGTATTATATATATTTTTGAACTTTTGTTTAAAAATAATATTTAGTTAATAAAATTAATCATATTAGCCTTCAACCAAATGATTGAAAATAAATGTTCCTATCATATTTGCTCTTTTTAAAATTATATCGACATTATATCTCAATAAAAAATAAATTTTTTTTTAAAACATCTTTTAAATATCTCAATTTATTTAAAAATTTTTAAGTAGCACTTTATAACTTCCCAATTGTCAAAATCTTTCTAAAATTATATCTTAAATATAATTACCTTAAACCATCTGCACATAGAGGTCCAAAGTTTAATCCAGAAATAAGTCTAAACCATTTAATAAAAATACGAATGCATTATATTTAGTGTCTTTCATGTCTTTGTATTCGCCTATATTTTTATGTTTAACATACAAACATAATGGTCTTTAACTTTATTTTTTAACTTATTAAAGAGGTCATTATCTTTCTCATCAAATTTTATTTCTATGGTTTTGCCAGGTAGCTCTTTTACCTTCAGACTCTGAATAATGACCAATGAGAAATAAAATATAAACAATTTGAAGAACATTTTATTAATAATACGCGCATTGAAAATTTTTAGTTAAAATTTACTTTTTAACCCAAGTTTGCTACGCCCGTTATTTTTCAATTGAGTCTTAATATTTACTATTTATCTATTAATTTTCCAAATAATAGCCATTTATAATTAAAATGAATTAAGATTATTTTTATTTAAATAAATTTGAATGTTTTATTCAAAGTATTGAGTAATGTAAATTATTATTTTTTTGTTAGTATTTAAGATTAAATAGTCATTGGTTGAAAAGCAAACCATATTATATTAAAAATTATTAACTAATCTGTGAGTTAAATTAATAAATAATTAAATGAAAATAGCATTTACTTAGTTTTAATAAAAAAATAAATTTTGAATGTCCTATTTTATGGAAATTATTATTCTAATAAATTCATAATACAATTCATTAAAAAATATTATATTCCGCCCTCGTTTTTTGGGGCACCCCGCCCAAATCAAAAACCTTTGGTTTTGGAGCATAAATTCCAAAAAACTATAAATATTATTTATATAAAAAGATTATAATATTTTTTAAAGGATTTTACCCCATTTTGGGGCACTTTATAATTTATTAGATTAAATTGGGATTATATGTCATGTCCATTTTGGGAATATCTGATATTCCCTCTTCGGATGCGCTATCAAATCGCAGTTTATCCTTTTATTATTATATTAACCCATATGAAAAAACTTTTAACAAAAGATATGGAGCAATTTGGAAAGGATTAAAAAGATTCGAAGATGTCAGAAAGGGCCTTAGCATCGAAATATAACATTTCAAAAGGAAGCGTTATAAGAGTAAATAAAGAATTCGAAGTTGAAATCATTGACATTCTAACAAAGGTGTTCAAGAGCTCGTAAAAAATGATTTAAAAGAACTTGATAATCAGATATTTGAAGTCTTTCAACGACTTAAAGAATCTTGCGTGCCTCTTAATGGCACTACTAATAAAAATATTGCCTTGAAAATAGCCACAAAAAATGACTCTTTTGAATTTTAAAGCTTCTAATGGTTGGATGGATAGATTTAAGAAAATACATAATTTAATCTTTTAAAATATGTTTGGAGAGTCACAATCTGCCGATAGGACACAAATAAAGAATTTTAGAGCATCCTTTAAAATTAAAATCAAAGTGTATTGGAAACAGAACATATTTAATTGTGATGAGACAGCGTTATATTTAAAGAATCCTCCAAGAAAAAGCTTTGTTGTGACTGGAGATGAATGCAAAGGAGTTAAATCAAGTAAAGATTGCATAACAATCATGTTTACATGTAGCATGACTGGCGAAAAGAAAACCCCTTTGATTATTGTAAATTCAAAGACACCGAGACCATTGAAGAACTTTAACTTCAATGAAGTAGGTATTAAATATGCCTACTCTTCAAAGGCTTGGATGACAACACAAATATTCAAAACATACATAAAGGAACTAAATCAGAATATGGAAAGAGACCGAAGGAAGATTCTTTTGCTTCTAGATAAGCACCATCCTATCCCAGCATTGAGTTAAGCAACGTCGAACTGATGTTTTTGCCCAAAAATACAACTTCTATTATGCAACCTTTAGATATGGGATAATTAAAGCCTTTAAAAGTCATTTTTTCAATTGTTTAGTTGATTCTTACGACTTTGGAAATACAAATAACAAAGAAAACATCTTTGGATTAATCAATATTAAAAACGCAGTTCTTTTAGTTTCGATAGCCTGGGACAGACTGACAAAAGAATCAATTATGAATTGTTTTGTAAAGGGATTTGAGAACGAACAAGAACATAAAGAAGACTAAATTTACGTTTTTAATTTAGAAACGCTTATGGATAATAAAATTGAGGAAGTTTATGATGAGGCTTTATAGGCAACTGAGGTTGAAAGTTGTGATTCTATTGAAAGCATTGAATGACTTTTAAAAAAAATTAGATTGGCTTTATCACATATTGATAAGTTTTTTTCTCTTGCATCAACAGTTTCATCTTCAATGTTAAAAGAGTTGCTTTTGATCAAAATAGAAATGATAAGAGAATGGAAAGGGAAATATGGTTTTGGAAGTAGCATTGCTGACTATCTTATAAAAGAATTAACATAATTATTTATGACGTACAATCTGTATAATGTTTTATAACTCTAATGGATTAAAAACCTTTGTACATTATTTGAGAAAAAAAACTTGATTTTTTGAATATATTTAATTAAACCCCGCCCACCAAAAAACCCTGGGTTTAGGGGCATATTTTAAAAAAAGGTGTCCTTAAATCGGGGTCAGACTGTAATGTGTATTTATAGTTAAAAATTATTTTTTAATAAATTATTAATTCGAATTCCATATGGATAAAAAATGTTTAATTGTTAGTTTGTTAATCAAATAACTAGCACATAATTTTTAAACTCAAGTAAAAATATTATGTATTATATCAATAAAATCAAATCTAAAACAAGGTAAAAATATTATTTTGTTATTTTTTTCTAATTTATCAATATAGCTAATTTATTTTTTTTTAATTTACGTAATGAAATATTTAATTTTAATGGCATTTTTTAAATTAGTTAAAAAAACCCCCATTATATCTTAAAAAAAAATTAGTTCTAAATAATATTTTTACAGATACAAATCAATTGAATTGTTTAACATGAATTTATATAATTTATTTATTGAGATGAAAAATATTACATTTTTAATACTTTTTAAATGAATTCTAGAATTTTAAATAAAACTTTTTAATAATAAGTTATTATACCTTATTAAATTAAATCATTCAATAAAAATTTAGATTCAAATATCGAAAATAAGAATTAATTTTCATAATTTGAGGATAGTATATTTAAGATTAGTCGGCTCTTTTATTATAATCTATAGGTAGATAAGTTAAATTTTTTTTTATACAAAATTATAATGACTATAATTTAAATATTCAGTTATGTTTTTTTCTTTTTGATTGGTATGTTACTTGTAACTATTAATTACTATTTAACCATATAATTTAATTTATGTAATAAATTTTAGATTACATAAAAATTATATTGTTCTAATTTTTTTAAAGTAAATTAGTTAAACTAAAATCATTAAAATGTAATATATTATTTTATATTTAGCTTTGATATATTTTAGAAAACAACAATACAAATAAAGAAATTTTTTACTACTTATTTTTAATATAATACTTAGTGACAAGGAATCTTTTATTTATTAAAATACTTTACTACAGTGTTGACTTTCGATCATTTATAATTTAAAAAATAAATAATAATTTATTTTAATTATAAATATAATGATAATAGAACAATTATTGTAAATGATAAATTTTATTTACTTAAGTTCAATTAATGTAGTTACTACAAGATCAAGTAAAAAGAAATAATTAAAATTATTGTGTCAAACTTAGTAATATAATTTAACTTAATAAAAGATGAAATTCTGTTGTATAAACAACAAAAAATAATTATTACTGTCATTATCTGTATTCTTTTTATACTCGTCATAATAGCTTAATTATGTGTAAGGACTAATATTAGCTATTTTTTATGGTGAAATTGTGTTATGAAGTTGAATTTAAGTTTCTTTAAATATTTTGGTAAGGTTTTTTATATTAAAGTAAGTGGCTTAAAAATATTTATGGTTAAATAGTTGATACATTTTCAATTGATTTTTTAATAAATGATTCAAAATCTATGAATATATTAAAATTCAAAATGTAAATTAAACGGTATTTTAAATGTTGATATCTTTAATCAGAAATCCAGTAATTTTTTTTTAATTTTATTCAAGTTAGATAATTTTTTAAATGATTAAACTATGATTTTTCTTAATAAATTTCTATATAGATTTAATTAATTTATTGTAATCAAAATTATTTTTATAATCAAAATCATTATGTATCAATATGATAATCATTATTTTAATGATTATTTTTTTTATATCTTTTAAAAGAACATTTTATAAATATTTTAAATGTTTCAATAACAATATCGTTTTCAAAATTTGATAATATATGATTTTATAAATTTTCTTGTAATTATATAATAGGTTTTAATTTATCCATTAGAAAACAAATTTTAGAGGAATTTTTTTTATTTTATTAATTCTGTCAATGTTTTTAATTTTAATAATTAACTAGAATTTATTTTTGAATTATAAAAAAAGCTAAGTTTAATAATAAATTTTAAATAGTTTTCAAATATTTTTTTTAAATAATTGAGTAGAAAAATAATCAATTTAATTTTCTTAATAAGAAGAATAGAAAAAAAGTTTCTAATAAGAATATTTAATTTTAATCATTATAATATTCAGAATAGTTATTAAGAACAACCTAAAAAAACATGAAATTATTAATAGTTAAATTATACCATTTTTCTTCTTTTGTTAAGATTAATAAATTAATGTTGGAATATTTGAATTTAAGACGTCAAATATAAATATTCTAAAAAGGATTTTGTTCAAAATATAAACAATTTATTTTTAAATCAATTAAGATTATAAATATCTATAAATTTATAATTATTATTGCATTCTTAACTCCACACTTACATTAGAAGTTAATAAAAAATTAAATATAATATTAAAAGAATAGTGTAATCACAAGACCAGTCCAATTTATAAATTTTTTATCATTTTTTAAAAATTAAAACAATACTATTGAATATGTCTGAAACAATGTTGTTAAAAAGTAAAAAGGAAATTTATAGCAATTACCTATTCTCTTATTTAAAATATCAATAAAATGAAATTGATCATAATGTATAACAACACGAATGTTTTTTTTTTAAATTATATTTTATTAATAAATTGCGTGATATATTGATATGAACAATTATAGTAAATATTAATTATTAGTTTAAGTAAAGGAGAGATTATAAATTTGTTTTAATATTTTATATAGATTTTGACATACATAATTTAAAATAGATTAGCATGTACTAATTTAATTATGGAAATAAGAATAATGTAGATAAGTTAAATTAATTTTATTAAATAAAAAATAAGCCTTCTTTATTAGAAAATTTATAAATAACATTGATGATCTAAAAGCAGAGATATAAAATATTTAGAATATTATTTTAAGTAGTTAATAATATCCTTAAAAGTTAATATCCAGTATTTTATAAATTTGCATAATACACAGATGTAATAATTTTAGTAATTTAGTAGAAAAAGTTAATCAAAAGTTTAGTATATTTTTTTTATGGGATTATTATTAAGAGAATATAATTAAAAATATTATAAAATACATCAATTTATTACTTAATTTTATAAACAATAATAAAATTATATAATTATAAAAATTTTGCATGTTTAACATTCAATTATAATTTTGATTAATTCTTCTAAATCAGACCTCGGCAAAGTACGGCCCGCTATTAGTTTTTGTGCGGCCTGTCTACACACTGGAAAAAAATTAGAAATATATTTTTATTTTTTTACCGAAGGGGTTATCAAGGCATACTGTGTAAAAATTTAAATATTTTTTACAAGTTTTTTGTTTTTTTTAAATACAGTTGATACAGCGTAAATTTCTGATTAAGTATAGTAAAAAAATGTTTTTGTTTTAAATTTAAAATTCAATTCATTAGTCAGTAATAACCTGCGTGCAGATTGTCTTAGAATATTATACGTGTAAAAAAATTATTTATAATGAAATCAAAATTTATTGAATCCTTCTGAAAAATGAATAGAAAAAGAAAATTTGATCAGGAGTGCCGTGTTTTCAACAAAGAGGGGAAAAATTAAAAATTTTTTTACGGAATTTGAAAATAAAGCTATATGTCTTATTTGTCAGAAAAGTTTAGCAGTCTTTAAAGAATATAATATTAAGAGACATTTTAATAATAAAAATTATGCATATGGATCTGACTTGACTCCTACGGCCAGACAGGAAACTGCTGCCAAGCTAGCCATGAATTTATCTCGACAAGAAAATACATTCGTATGACAAAATGCAGAACAAGAAGCTGCTACAAAGGTTAGTTTTATTATTGCTCTAAAATTTGCATAAAAAAAAACCATTTTTGGATGGAGAATTCATTAAAGAGTGTATGATTGCATCAAGTGGCATTATATGTCCTAAAATTAAAACAAAATTTCAGACTGTCAGCTTATCACGACGAACCATAATTTGACAAATTGAATGTATCAACGATGATTCAAATCAGCAACTATTGGCTCTATTACAATCATCAATATGGTGCTCGATTGCTATTGATGAGAGCACTGATCAAAAATATTGCACAATTGGCAATTTTTATCCATGCCTCTAAAGCTAATTTTGAAATCGTTGAAGAACTATTTATAATTAAGTCATTGAACGGCCAAACAACTGGAGCTGACATTTTCAAAAAAGTTGAAAATAGCTTAGCAAAATATAAGTTGTCGTGAAATAAAATTATAAGTGTTACAACTGATGGAGCGTTAAGCTTAACAGGCTCAAACATTGGAATATTAAAGAGAATCCAGTACAAAGTTCAGGAATGTTATCCAAATCACCATATTATAAAAATACACTGTATTATTCACCAGCAGGTTTTGTGCAAAAAGTGCTAAAAATGGAACACGTGACAGTTACAGTAATTAACCTAATTAATTATATTCGAGCAAAGGGTCTTAATCATAGACAATTTATAGGTTTTCTGCAAGAGATTGAATCGTAATATATAGACGTCCTCTACCATAGTCAAGTCCGATGGTTAAGCTTGGGTAAGGTCCTGCTTCGAGTATTGAACCTTAAATATGATATAATTACTTTCTTGGTAATGAAAAATAATAATGATTTCCCACAATTTATAGATTTTGATTGAGTATTAGATTTTGCATTCACCCTGGGTATTATCATACACATCAATATATTTAATACCTCATTGCCAGGAAAATAATTTTTATGCTTATGATATAGTAGTTCACCCGAATTTATTCCAATTAAAGTTACTGCTTTTTTCTCAGCATCTATCAAATAAAAATTAAGATCACTTCCAGCTTTGAAAACCATTACTAATATACCTGAGAAAAAATTTAATAAATACAGTTTCACCGTAAGAGTTTTAAATGAAGAATTCAATTGCAGATTTGATAATTTTCGTAAACTTGAAAAATGTTTGTCAATAATTAGAGATCCATTTTGTGTTGAATTTGATAGCGTTTCGGTTGGTCTTTAGTTAGAAATTATTAATTTGCAATGTAATCCTGCATTTTAAGAATTACATTGTGGAGAAGATATTTGTAAATTTTATTGTTCACTTGATTCGGAAAAGTACGCAAACATTCGAGATTTTGCTTGTAAAATGCTGATTATTTTTGCTTCTACTTATATTTTTGAACAAACGTTTTCTATAATGAACATCAATAAAAACTCGTTACAAGCATCTATCACAGATGAGAACCTGGAAGCAGTGTTTAAAATTTCAACTACAAAATTTGAAGCGGATGTTAAGAAATTGATGGCAGCTCCTAAACAGCTACATTTATCTCATCAAAATATCTAATTGTTTGACTTTATTATTAATATTTTCATGTTTTACTTCAAGTTATAAAGAATTAGATTTTTTTTATACGAGTATATATATTTATACGTGTTTTATTGGCGGCCCTCATTCAAATTTAGTTTTCCATGCGACTATAGATCTTGAAAGTTTACCCAGTCCTGTTTTTAATAGACTTTTTTCTTTTAAATTACAGATAATTTCTTTGAAAAGGAATATATTAGATTCTAATGGAAAAAAGAAATGTATAAATACATTAATTTACAATAATTTTAATATTTTGCTTTGTTTTGTACATAGTTAATATATTTTATTTTTCAGATAATTAAATTTATATATAACTCTAATTGTCTTACTATTTTTGAATTTTGATCAATTTTTTATTTAGTAGGAAATAAGATATTAATTAACAAATTAATTAATATATAAGGTTTCCCATACTTAAATATAACTTTCCAAAACTTAAATACCTTTCAAATTTAATATGTAAAATAAATATAATAAAAATTAAAAGTATAACATAATCATTTATAACTTCTGTAGGTTGAAATCTATGAATGTATTTAAGAATATTGTTATAATGTACTTGAAAATGTTCACTAATAATCATATTAAATGGATTATTAATCTTTTCAAGTAATTCATCAAGTTCTTGACAATTTTTTCGGTTAAAAACATTTTCATCCACTGAAAAAACATTTTTTTAATATGCTTCAAAAATGTTAATTAAGGAGGTAACAGATTATGTGTACGACCATTTTCAATAATCATATTTTTAAAATCAGCACATCTATGAAAATCTACATTATACATTTTGATTATGCGGTTTGTTAAATTTTTATTATGTAAAAATGTAAATAATTCTCTTAGGAATGAAATCAAAGTTTCACTATTGAAATCATAGTTTTAGTGTTTGTATAAAATAATTTTTAAAATTTGTTCATTTGGGCACAAATTTAAATATTTGTTGATCTTAAACCAACCTATACCTGCATTGCTAGAGTACCACGCAATGACCTGCATTTTTTAATCTCGTACATAAATAAAACCCTTCTTCATCAATAAAAAATTAATTCCATCCTCCTTTGTAATAAATATAACTATCTGGTTGCTATTATTAAATCTAATATCAATATTTTCCGTCGTGTTTTTACGTTCTGGTATTGCAGTAATCGGCTTGAAGTATAATGGAACTAGTTATGTATTTTAACAACTGTTGTATTTCGAAACTTGTATACCCATTTAACATAATTATTATAACTCATACTTAGTAACTTAATTTCGCAATCATCATCCACCCATAGTAATATATATTATTTTTTGTATTTATGATAGCTTCCGACAAGGCCATAACCACCTCTTTTAAATGTCTCGATCCTGCGTATTTCAATATTTCTATTTAACATAATTGTTTTAATGTTTTCCTTACCAAATTGAACCATTTTGCCATGTTAAAAATATTATGCCCGTTATTTTTGCCTTTTATTATTAGGTTTCTATTGTATTTGTTTATTTCATAACCACTACAGGATAAAATATTGGTTGTGATTTAAATTTGGAAAAAAATATCAGAATATCGTTATTTAATTTAAAGATAAGATAAGATTAAATTAAATTAATTAGTTAGATTTAAGTATGAAAACCTTGTATATATATATATATTTGTATATAATAACTAAATATTCATTAGTTTAGTTATTTAAAGTAATGTTAATTACGAGAATATAAATATGTCGGGTTATTGTTTTATTATTTAATATTTATTACTTTCAATTTTAAATAATACTTCCATAATTAAAAATTAAGAAAATTGTAGAATTCTTTCCTAGTTGTATTTAATAAAATTCTTGAACTTAATTATCATATAAAATCATTAAATTACACATATTTTATTGTAAAAATCATGCAACTTTTTTACTTTGTTAATTTTACTAGATTTTAGTGTTTTATATTAAAATTTATTAATATATTTCAGATAAAATTTAAAAAAATTGAATAAATTAATGGATATTAAATTTATAAAACGAAACAGTGAATTATAATATTTAATTAATATAAACTTTAAAAAAATTCAAATAAAAATATTAATATTAGAAATTTATCATATTTTTGAATATAGAAGATTTTTTCTTATCTGATATCGTTTGATTAATTTAATTTCAAATCACTATAGAAAACGATAATTTACATAACAAATTAGTTTATTTCATTTTATATTAAAAAAAACCTTATAATCCAATTCTATTTTTTTACAAGTTTTCAGAGTTGCTTATTTTACTTAAACATAAAATTTAAAAAAAAATGCATTAAAAAAGTTTTCTCCTGTTGGTATATTATTTAGTTTATTTTATTTTTGAGCTTTATATTGATATTAAAATTTGTAATTATTCTATATAATTTTATAAAAGCCATAAATAAAATATAAAAATTATATTATCTATAATTTAATAGAAAAAACCATTTAATATTGCTTTAATTTTTATTCATTTCTTTTATAGAATTATAATTATTATCAAAAATCAAAATGTAACTATCATAAAAAATCAATTAAAATTTAATTTTAATAAAAAAATTTATCATTTTATAATAAATTATAAATAGTTGTGTTAACTCTTTAAAAATTTTATATAAATTTGAAATATACATATTTTCTAAAATTAATTTATTCCTTGAATTCCTTTCTTTTGAGCGTATCGGTCATATTCACTTTAAAAACAATAGCAATAAAATTTTTATAATTAAAATATATTTAGTCAAAATTAAATTTTAAATAATAGTAAGCATCATAATAACCACAATATTCTCTATTAGAACTAAAGTTTCGTTATAATAAATTAATGCTTTGTAAGGTTAGTAGGAAGAAATTAAAAATTATATCGCTACTAGATACTAACATTATACTATGATCGTTGAGAATTAGAGATTCATTGGTCATATTTATGAAATATTAAATCTTCATTTAAATATACATAATTTCTAAGCAAAAAAGTGAAGGTTAAAGAATATCCACAATATTAATTCTTGGAGTTTACCTGTTGTAAATAATCCTTATTTAGATTAATCTAAACAAAAACTTGTCAAGGTCAAGTATCTAATTTAAAATTATAAAGTATATCTGCCTGTTAGAAGAACTTGTATTGGTATTTTTTATATCTTAGAAAAACTAAACAAAAAAAAATAATTTTTCAGCAATATTTTATTTAAAATTTTGTAATATTTTTTATAATAATATAAAGTATTAATTTTGTTTCATTTACTCTATTTGCTGGATATCAAAAATTCTTTTTAGAAATAATTTGAAACTTTTATGACTAAGAATCAAATTGATTAATTTTATCTTAGAATTCTTATCTATTAATTATCAATAAGTAGTTTAAAATATAATAAAGTTTTCATTATTAACTTAATTTTAATGGTTCTTTTGGATTATTAAATAAATAATGGAGAAACTAATAACAAAATTTTATAGTTCTGTATTTAGATTAAATCAAATTTAAAAATTAATTTGAAAAAATAGATAAAATTTTATAAATTTTGAAATTATTTCTTAAAGTATTATAGCTGATTTTATTAAGAATAACAAAATTTCTGATTTAATAAGTTATTCTTAAATAAATTGTTTAGGGTAGAAATTATTAGAAAAATAGATATAAATAAACTAATGATAGAAAATAATTCGTTTCCCAAAATAAGTTTTTTTTGATGAATTCTTATTTTTCTCTTAATATCACCATTTAAATTAAATAAAAAATATTCAATCAAAATTATTTTGAAATATAATAAATTTTGATTGAAATATAAAAAACATAGAGGGAAATATTATTTTTTATAATTATCAAATAATTTTATAAAAATTGATAAAATGATTGTTAAAAATAATTTATTTAATTCTATATATTAAAAAATATAAAATTTTATTGTAATTTTATAAATTTCTTAAAATGTTTTTTCTCTTAATTGCTGATAGAAACGGTAAAATATTTATAAATAAACATTTTTAGGATATCTGTTCTTTTTTCCCGTTGGGGGAAAAAGATAACTCTCTAAAATAAATTTTTGTTAACCAAAGTTTAACTCTTTTGAATAGTTTTAATTCAGAAGTAATTAACAATCAAAATTAAGACTTGGAAATAATTAATTTCATAAATATAATGGTGTATTCTGTAATACTTTGTATTGTGAATGTTTCAATCATGCAAAGTTCGAAATAAAATATAAAAGAAATGTAGATGCATATATATTTAAATGCAATAATTCAATATTAGAAAAATAAAAAGTTTATGTTACATTAAGAAAATTAAGCTTTTTAACGACCACAAAAATAATCTTGAATTATTGCATAAAATATTTTTTTGCTAATCATAGTCAAAAAAAAGTTATTTGAGATTACGGAGTTAGTTAAAAAGTTATTAGAAAAGTCTACAAAAAATTAAGACTTGAAGTCATAAATATTTTTAAAAAAATATTTATAAACTTGGTGGAAATTCCATTTTATGTCAAATTGATGAATCGATGTTCAGATACATAAAAAAGCATCATGTTGGTAAATTTTCAAGTGAATGCAAATGGTATTTGGAATATCAGGTATTTCTTAAAAACCTGCAAAATATTAGATTAAGCTTATATGAAAATCGATCAAGAGAGCTTTTATTTACACTAATATTGACTTAAATCTAATCAGGATAGATAGTATGGACTGATTAATATAAAAACCTACTCTACCATTTCTAATTCTGAATTAGAGCATTATACTGTAAATTACAGTCCAAATTTTGTTAATATATCAACTGGAGTTCACAATCAAAAAATTGAGTCTTAACGGAACGATTTAAAAATTAGAATTAAAGCTCAATATGGAAATATTTTAAAATTAAATTTAAAAGAATGGATATGGAAAGACGACATTTGTAGAGGTGAGTTTTTAATTTTGTTCTGAATTATTAAATTATTAATTTATTTTTAAAATTTTTATATACATTTTTATATTATATTTTTGGAAAATTTTGGGGTAAAAAAAGAAAATAGTTATTAGTAGCAGAAAAAATCTGAAATCGCATTTTTGGTATAATCTAAGTTTTGACCAAACTCACATATCTATCAGTAGCATCTATAAAAAAAATTATAATTTTTTTACAAAATAGATATTTTAATATAAATAAAAACATTATTTAAAAATCAGAGTAATTATTGAATGAAATTAAAAATAATGTGTATTATAAAATTCTAAATATTCCCTTAAATAATTTTTAATGTTCCTCAGTTACCATTAATTTTACAAGACTTTAAATAATTATTTAAAACGATTTAAATTAAAATATGTTTACAAAAATAGAAAATATACTCTAAAAAAAATTTAATTAGATATATATTAGATAAAGAAATTATATAAAAAAAAATTAATTATGACCTAAGAAATATTATTTTTGTAAAATCAGTTTATTAAGAATATTTATTTTAATTAAAAATTAATCTATATATTTTATACTTAAATGTGATATGTAATAATCAATTAGAATATTAGTGCAAAATACAATTAAAAAGTCAACTAAAATTAAAAAATTTTTGAAAAATCTTTTAATTCATTGAAAGAATATTAGATTTTCATTTTTAATAAAAAATGACAATAATTTTTTTTAATTTAAACTTAAGAGATGAAAACATAAAATGGTAGTAAATATATCATTAAAATATTTTTTTAGAATAAAAACTATCTACAATTAGAATGTTAAATCTATATAGAATGAATTTATATTTAAAATAAATTAATTATCAAATATAAAATAAAGTTTTAAAATAAAAATTTTTTTAAACTAAGTATATAATTTTTTATCTTTAAATTAATGGATATAGAAATATTAAAAATAATATTTAGTAATAAATGTTATTAGTTATTTAGCTATTTTTATTTAATTTTAATGTATGGAATAGATATAAATAATTTTTAATGATAAAATATATTTAATTTTGAAATTTTTATAAGCCTTAATTAAAACAATTATTTAAAATAAATAGTTTAAAATAATATTTAAAAATTGTTCTTAATGAGAGAAATTAAAATCAAAACTTTTATGAAGAAATTTTAAATTTTATTAAAATATATATAAAATTTGTTAAAAACATATTTTTAATATTGAAATAGTATCTGATAATTTTTATGAATTAAAAATAAGAAATATAAATTATCAATCTATTTAAGGGATTATCTTATATATGAATTGAAATATTTCTTATAACGTTAATAATTGTATTTTTAATTTTACGGTTGTAATACTAATTAAAATTTATACTATTAAAAACCATTATTTTGATTGGAAGAATAAAATTGATTCAGTTTGAAAGTATCACTTGATTAAAAGGAATTTCTTCATTTTATTCTATATAACCTGCTTCAAATATTGTCCCATTCCTTTAATAAATTAAATCTCAAATTTATCACATTATCAAAAACAACATATTGATCTAGAATTATTTTACCAAAATTTTTTTTTCGTATTATATATATTTTGGAACTTTTGTTTAAAAATAATATTTAGTTAATAAAATTAATCATATTAGCCTTCAACCAAACGATTGAAAATAAATGTTCTTATCATATTTGCTCTTTTTAAAATTATATCGACATTATATCTCAATAAAAAATAAATTTTTTTCAAAACATCTTTTAAATTAATAAATTTATTTAAAAATTTTTAAGGTGCACTTCATAATGTTCCAATTGTCATAATCTTTCTAAAATTATATCTTAAATATAATTACCTTAAACCATCTGCGAATAGAGGTATAAAGTTTAACCCAGAAATAAGTCTAAACCATTTAATAAAAATACGAATGCATTATATTTAGTGTCTTTGCTGTCTTTGTATTCACCTATATTTTTTACGGTTAACATACAAACAAATTTTTCATCAACTTTCTTTTTTATCTCATCTAAGATATCATTTTTCTCATCAAATTTAATTTCTATACTTTTGCCAGGTAGCTTTTTAACCTTTAGACTCTGAATAGTGACCAATGCGAAATAAAATATAAACAATTTGAAGAACATTTTATTAATAATACGCGCATTGATAATTTTTTGTTTAAATTTACTTTTTAACCCAAGTTTGCTACGCCCATTATTTTTGAATTGAGTCTTAATATTTACTATTTATTTATTAATTTTCCAAATAATAGCCATTTATAATTAAAATTAATTTAGATTATTTCTATTTAAATAAATTTAAATGTTTTATTGAAAGGATTGAGTAACGTAAATTATTATTTTTTTGTTAGTATTTATAATTAAATAGTAATTGATTAAAAAGCAAAACATATATTCAAAATTTTAAACTTATCTGAGAGTTAAATTATTAAATAATTAAATGCAAATATCATTTATACTTAGTTTTAATAAAAAATACATTTTGAATGTCCCATTTTATGAAAAATATTATTTAAGTAAATTCATAATATTATTTATGAAAAATATTAATGTGTATTTTTAGTTTAAAATTATTTTTTAATAGATTATTAATTCGAATTCCATACTGATAAAAAATGTTTAAATGTTAGTTTATTAATCAAATAACTAGCAAATATTTTTTTAACCCTAAGTAATAATATTATATATTTATATAAATAAAATCAAATCTAAAACAAGAAATAATTATTATTTTGTTAATTTTATCTAATTAATCAATACAGCTAATTTTTTTTTTAAATTTACTTAATAAACTATTTTATTTTAATGCCATTTTTAAAATTAGGTTAAATAAATCCCATTATATCTTAAGAATAATTAGTTCTAAATAATATTTTTACAGATACAAATCAATTAAATTGTTTATCATAAATTTATATAATTTATTTATTGAGATTAAAAATATTACATTTTTAATACTTTTTAAAATAAAAATATAGAATTTTAAATCTAATTTTTAATAATAAGTTATTAAACCTTATTAAAGTAAATCATTTAATAGAAATTTAGATTCAAATATCGAAAATAAGAATTAATTTTCATAACTTGAAGATAGTATATTTAAGATTAGTCGGCTATGTAGTTATAATCTATGGGTAGATAAGTTAAATTGTATTTTTTATATAAAATTATAATGACTATAATTTAAATATTCAGTTATATTTTTTTTCTTTTATATTGGTATCTGTTACTTGGAACTATTAATTACTATTAACCATATCATTTAATTTATGTAATCTAATAAAATTGATGTAATGTAAAATCTAATCATTTTTAAATATTTTTTAATTAGAAAAATCATACTAAATTATTTTTTTTTTAATTTTTGAACTTATTCAATAATGTAGAAATATATATATATTTATATAATTTTGTTTTTTGTTTTATCCTAAATATATAATTACAGGGTTATTCAATATTCATTTATTCAATATTTTATATTCACTTATGCAATTTTTTATTCAACCAATTTAATGATTTTAAATAATGACCCAAAAATGGCGCAAAAAACCTAGAAAAATACTTATCAAATAGAATTATGAGCTTATTAGAAGGAGGTCTCAAAATGTGAGAAATAATATCAAAAGCATCTCAAAAACTTCCAATCACAACCAACAAAAGGTTAGAAATGCAATCAAAGCGCATACAGCCGGTGAAAAATTTGTACCAAATAACGAAAAGCTTTTCCATTCGACGAGGTTTTAAAACTCAATTTTCAAAAACTAAAAAATGTTCATTTTAATGTTTTCGTCTATACCAATACGTAAAATCAAAAAAGAAACGCACAAAGTGTTGCTAATAAACAGGGGTTTGAGTCTTCTCAATCGACGATTTTTACTTAATTAAAGAAGTTTGAAATCTTTAGAAAGAGGTTTTACTTGATAACAACTTAACAAAACAGCACAAAAAAGATTGACGTGCAAGCTATTTATGCAGCAGATGTTTGTAGGATTCTTGCCGAAAACCTTGACGTTTTAGGTAAAACAGAATTCAATCAGCACATTAAAAGTGACTTTTGAATATTCTCATCGAAATACTCTAGCCTACTTGACTGTACCGTCAAATCGTAGGCTAAAAAAATGTTTTATGCGATTGATAGGCTTTGATGGATCGGTTATTTATGAATATAGGGTTGGTGCAAACAAAAAAGCACTATTTTGAGATATTCATTCGATTTACATCGCTAATACTTCAGAGAAAATTCGACAAAAATTCTTGTGATGGAACTTTGTAGATTACATCATTCTGACAATGTTTTGAATGCACTGAGAGTATGCAATATAGTTTACAAATTTTACCAATAATATTTATCGCAAATGAATCCTATTCAATATTTTTTCGCCAAAGTAAAATCAAGATAAACCACTATTAGGCTCATGAATTCGGTCTGTTCAAATAGAATGTAAATGATACAATCAACATTTGCTTAGAATGTAACAGGTAAATGTTCTGGGTCATACAGGAGTATGTTGAGGTAGCTGGATAATGCAAGTATTAGAGAGCATTTTATCTAAATAAAATATTAAGAGTTATTAAATTGTGATTATTTTAATGTTTTTAAGTGAATTTCATCAGCATATCTAAGATTTATAAACGCATATTAAAAATTGAATAAGTGAATATATAAAATTAAATGAAAATATATATATATATATATATGTATAATATTGAGTAAATGATAATATAATATTAAAAAAATGAATACATTGAATCGAATAAATGAATATATAATATTGAATAACCCTGTAATATGGTATTTTTACATAAAAACAAAATTATTTTTTACGTACAAATAATAAATACTTTTTCAAAAAGAAAAATAAATTTATTAAGATTGATTGAAATAATTATTTTTAAAAAATTCAACTTAACTATTTATATTATGAAATTTTACTCATTTTAGTAAAAATATTTTCAGAATTAATTATTATCAAATATAAATATTTTAAATTCTTAGATATATAAATTATGTGTAATTTTTATTTTAAAACATTAATTTCATACTGTTTTTTATGTGATATGTAAAGAAAACATTAAGTTATAATTGATTATTTTTATCATAAAATCCATAAAACTTTAGAATAATAATCATGCAATTGAATATTATAGATTATAGTGAATAATCTAAAATTAAAAAAATTTGCTATTTAAGAGTTATTAAGTTATAGTATATTATTAATAATAACGACATTAACTTTGAAAAAACAAATCTCCCATAAAGAATGAATAAAATTATAAATTTTTTTTAACTTGCTTTTTTAATATATTCATTCATTGATTTTGAATTTTTCAATAGTACTGAAAATTTTTATGGCATAACTTGTAAGCAAGGAAACTATTTTTTTGTTTAATAATAAAATGTTGAATAAAAATAAAATAAATAAATTATTTTTTTGTTAATTGCCTTTTTTAACCAATATCCAATTTTTTTTTCTGTTTTGCCTTCATTCAAATACCAATCTTTTGATTATTAAATACTATCTTAGATACTTTTAAAATAAGTTTTATAAGCTTTATATAATGTATGCATACACATAAAGGGTTATTTATACTTCTTTAATATAAATTAGTTGTTTTTCACAGTAATAGTATCATAAAAACTAAATAAAATTCAAGGATACATACATTGAGAAAATAAGTGATAAAATAAGTTCGGTCAAATTTATTAAAATCATGAAGATTTATCAACCAAGAAACTAAAATTTATAAAGATAAAATAAATATTTTAAATTCTTCTATAAATTACTTAGACAAATTGATTTAATTTTTTTTAAATAAATTTTGTAAATGTTCGTAACAAATTATTTTACATGGACTATTTTATTAGAAAAAACTATTAGATAGTGTAAAGTATAATTTGTGTAAAGTTTTATTTTAAAATTGTTGATTTTGATTCTAACTTTCAACTCTATTATGCAGACAATTTGATTTGTTAATAACATATAAATTTACTTAAATAATTATAATTAATTATCTAATAAAAATATTTAATATTTAAATGTATTATTTAAAGTTTTTATTGATTATCAGAAACTATTTTTAAAGGGCATCCAATATATAAATATTTCAAAATTCAAATTTTTGAATTTTTTTTAAGTTAATAATAAAATATAATAATTATATTTTTTTAAGGTAAATATTAATTTATTTTTTGTTACTTTCTATAAAGAATTGCTGATTTTATTTATCCTGTTTTAAAAAAATATATTTAAAACTTAAATTTCTAGCTTTTAATTATAAATTCTATAAATTTACTTTCAAAATTAGATTATTAATTTCAATTAGTTATATATAACCAAGAAAATATATAAATCCGTAAAATGTATTAAAAACCTAATTATTATCAAAAATACATAATTATTCTATAGTGTGGTATTCTTTTACGTGTAAAAAAAATTTAAAATAATAAAGAATCCTTTAAATGTAAATTTTAAATTAATACTCATTATTTTTCCTACTTTAATTCTCATAACAGATAATTATCATTTTAATTTTATTTAGATTTATGACTTCAGTTTTGCTTTTTCGGAAAAATCTCCTTTTCAAAGAATATAAACTTAAAATTAATTAAATTATCTTAATTTAATATAAAATAAAATATGGCTTTAAATTATTTTATTTGCAAATAGTTTATTTAAAAATGTTTAATTTATTTGTAAGGATAAAAATTATATACCCTAAATGAATTTTACTTATAAAATTAATTGATATTATTTGTTAAAAAATCAATTAAAAATGATAAATTAAATCTATTGATACATATGCTTGATCCTTTTGAATATTCTTTGGGTTTAATACGATTCAGTTTTTCATTTCAAATTGATTAAAAAGTAGAATTTCATTTCATTGTTAATTTTAAATTTGAAATCTTATCTTAATCAAAAAAAGAATATAAAAAAAATTCAATATTTTAGTTTAATATCGTTGGAATTTAGTAATAGGGTTTTCCAATCAAACTCGTCAAAAAATAAAAAAACAGTTATTTATATAAACAATTAAATAATTTTTTATTATATAACTTTCTAATATCTAGCATTTTCAATTAACCATAAAATCTTTCAAATACAGCAATTAAAAACTGAACTCATTATAATTTCAACCCCATTTTATATATTTAGCATTATTTTATTTTTATTTTTAAACATTTTGCCTTACCAAATAATTTTGTTAATTTGAAAAGTACTTTTAAATAATATTTAATGATTGTAAATATGGTATATGGTATAAAATATTAAAATTCAGTTCTCTAATAATTATTGTTAGATTGTTGTATTCTTGTATTGTTCATCATCACAATAACTTTTTTTTTGCCAAAAATAGATATTTTGCTGCTTTACTTAGTAAATATTTTTAGAAATCAAATCATGTATCAGGACCAATATTTAAAATGTTATAAAACATTCCATTTTTGGTCATAGCCGCAATTACTGAAATATTTTTATTTTTTTTGTAGCGGTTGACACAAAAATTGGAATAAAACCCGGGATCTTTTTATATTTAGTCTAGGCTAACAGCAAATTCATTTTGGTCAATAAAAATGAACTCATATCATGCTACGGAGAAAATTTATTTAATAAAAACATTTCCATATTGGCCTCGCATATTAATATAGCTTTTACAATTTCTACTTTCTGGAATTAATGTAATTTTTTCTAAACTACAATTATTATTTTTCAAATAACGATCAATTTTATTATCATCTATCAATGGGTTATATTCCAAATTAAATTTCTTAGAAAAAATTTTCAAAGTAGTGGTGTGATTTTCATCAAATCAAGTATCTCAACAATTCTCTGTTGTTCGCTCATAATGGTTCATTTATAACCTCCTTTATTATAAATTCTAGTTTGGACAGTTCGTTTCAAAATAGAAAAACAGATGATAATGTTGTTCTTTGAAATTTCATAAATCAGAAATGGCTTTGGTTTTTATGATTTCAAGATATATTTGTACATATCTTTTCGTATCTTGTTTTGAGTTTTTATTCTTTTTGCGGCTATTTATTTGTTTACCATTAATATTTCCATGCATCTAATTAAAAAATAAAAAATAAATATTTTTCATGTTTTGATGAGTTTGTTAGGGAATAATGATTATTTTTTTTCAAATTAATAGTTTGATAGGAAATCGTTTATTTCAGATTTTACTATTACTGTTAAATGTAATTATTCTAAAATTGAAAAGGAAGATTAATTAAAATTTATCAAAACATTAATCAGAATTTTATACATGTATTTCATCAATTATTAATATTCATAAAGTAAGGTATTTTTTTAAATTTAATTAATCATAAATTTTTTTTTTCAATTAATTTTTTTAACCATTTTATTGTTTTAAATCTGTCAAATAATCGTAAGTAAACCATCAAAATTTGTATAAGTTTGATTTTCCCAATTATTTTATTAGTAATCACAATATCTGTTAAAGCTCAAAACATCTTTTTTTTATTTTCTTTAATATATTTATTTTTTTTGCTAATTTAATATGCTACATTCTTGTATCAATATTTATCATTGAAACAGAAAAATGTGACTATATATATTTATATATAACATTTTAATTATATCTTTCTTTTATAATAAATAATCTAAAAATGTTTTAAAGAAATTTTTTTCTATTTATTAAAACTATATAATAAGTTTTTTACAATTTCAGAAATAACAACATTAGAAAATTCTTAACCTTTTTTTTTAATATTTTTACAATTTATGAAAAGTTTTAAGATTTAAATTAATAAAAAGAATTTTTTTTCAATAATATTTTTAATTTTTTCATACAATAAGAATACTAAATATCTTCATTTAGATAAATTAAACTTTTGTAGGTATATTTTAATGTCTTGATTTGGAATTTTTATTAATATATTAGTTTATTCTATGGCATGATAATATTATATAAGATTAGATTTCATCGGAGCTTGTCTTATTCAGAATCATATAAATCACGGGATCTAGATATTTTTCGATAATTTTAATATTTTAAAGAATTATAAACATTCATAAATAATGGTCTTATTTTGTTAGATTATTTTACTTTAAGAGTCTAAAATGTATTATAATTATTAAGTTTGAAATTTATTATTAGATGTTAAACCTTTTTAGTTTTTTCCAATGAAATTAATTTGCTGAAAATTATATAAACAGCATCTTATAAAAATGGTTTTTTTTTATTTATATGAAATAATTAACTAGTAACTAAGTTTTTATTTAAATAAATTGACGATTATTATTTTTATTTAGTAAAATTTAAAAATTATTGATATAGACCTAAATATTTCTTGTTAGGATAGTAACTATTTAACTCAGTAATTTTATATTTTTATTTATTGATGACTTTTTAATTTTAGAATTTAAGGAATCTATTTATGGTTATATAAATCCTTTTATTTACGATAAATTTTTAATCGTTTAATTAAAAAATATTTATATTATATTTAATTTTATTTTTAATTATATTTTAAAAAGTCATTTTTGCTAAAACTTTGTAACTACTTATAAATAAAATATAAAAATTATTTTATTTAATATAATAAATAATATATATTAATTATAAATTTTAATATAATTATTAGATTGTAAAATTTCAGTAATTAAATTTTAAATAATTATTAATTATTTGAATATTTAATATTTTTTTTAATGTAAATTTATAAATTAGATTATAAATTATAGATTTTATACTTTTATAATTAAATTTAAAGAGAAACTTTTTATCAAAATAGTATTTATCAATATAATATAATTTCTTAATGAAAATACATTAAATATTAATAAAAAAAGATTTTTAACAGTTTAAAATATTTATACTTTGAAATAAATAAAATAATGTTCAAACTAAAAATAAATTTAAAAAATGGATAATTTTGTAAAATATTATATCTTTTCCTAATGTGTCTTCATGTTTATTTTAAATACATTTAACTAGATTCCATTTAAACGTATTTAATTTTAAAATTTATAAAACTTATCTTATACGTTAAATTTTTCATTTATGTTAGTCCAAATCCTTATAAAGAAATAAATTTAAATGCATTTTACAATTATAACAAAACATTAAATTCAATTATATCTCTGTTTTTAGTAATACCTGATTATATATATATTTACAATGTTCTTGATTTTCCAAGTGTTTATCAACCTTTTTTAAACTTTATCATGTTCATCCTCTGGTTATTCTACTTGAGTCTTTGCATATAAACTAATTTATAGAATCTGATTTAATAATAATTAATATAAGCTAAAAAAAAAATAAAAATTGTCATTTTTGAATAAAAAAATAATTTTTTTATTTTGAATACTCAAACTAATTGTTCACACAATTTAAGAACACCTAGTTCTTATTTATTAAAAGTAATTATGCAATTGATTCACACTAAAAGTAAATTTTAGAAACTAAATTCAATGAATTTATAAAAAAACTATTAAATTTGTTATCAATCAGGTATTATTTAAATTATTAGTAATGTTTTTTAATTTTATTATTAATGAATCTAGGAAAAAATTTAAATTACAAGATATAATAAAATATTATGTTTATGAGTTATTAAAATTTCAAAATCTTATCCTTAACAATTTTTAACTATATAATATATTGTTATGAATATTGTATATAATTTATTGTCTAATATAATAAAATTTGATATTTTCTTTAATTATATAATAAAAAAAAATACTATTCAAAAATGTTATTGAATGGAATTTGAATATACCTGTTATATAAAATTATAATTTTGGAAACAAAAAATAGTAGTAAATTTAATTATTAAGTTGAAGAAAAGTAATAAAACTAAAAATACATTAATTTGATTTGCTAAAATAATAAATCAAAAATAAATATTATAATTAATTTACTTTTATGGAAAATAAAATTTTAAATAAAAATTTGAACCTTTTTTAAAATTATTAAAATAAATATTTTAAAATTAAATTAAAAATATTTAATTTAATTCATAATTTAATCTAGATAAATGAAATGTATATTTAAACATTTATTATGATTTATGTTCTCTTTAAGATTTAATAGTAATATTTTTTAAATATGGAAAATATTATTTTCTTAATTATAGGTTAAATTATAAAAGTGAGTATAATATCAAATCCTTTTTATTTTATTAATTTATACTACGTGAAAAGTGTTTATTGTTTACTAATTTATGAAATTGAAATTTTTTTTTTTTATAAATTTAAGAATATTATTTATTAATTAATATTAAATTAAATAATATTTTTTGAACATCAAATTATTTTAAATTTTAAAAAATTAATTTCACTTTTAATTAATAATTTCTAAATGAATAATACGTTGAATTTTATTTAAAGAATATTTAAAAATTTAAATATTTTATTTGTTGGCATTAGTATTTTGTTATATAATTATCCAATTTTACGTTTATTATATATTTTACATGTATATAGATAAATTTATAATTATAGGTTAATAATTTTTACACTAGAACAGTATTTAAAAATAATTTATATATAGAAGTCATCACTAAATTTTTATATTTATTTTCTTATTTATAAATGAATTATAAAATACATAAAACTAATATTAAATTGATTAAATTATTGCAAATTTTTTCTTTGAATAAAATAAAAATAGTTATTAGTAAATTAATTAATTAATTTTTAAAAAAGTATCAAATATAAATAATTGTTTCAAATAAATTTATTCATTAATATAAAACTTTAAATGTCTCAAAAAAATAATGTTATTTATAATAGACTTTTTTTTTATCATAATTGGCAGCTAAATTTCTTTAAAAAAAAATTAATAACAAAATCCTTTATATTATTTTCATTCAATAAGTACCTCATTATTATCAATATAGATAATTATCAGTAAAACAGATTGATTTAAATGTATTATAAAAAAGTGATATATTTTATTAAAATTATTATTTTTAATGATATTATACAATTGCTATATATTTATTATATAATTATCAATGTATTTTTTTTGTTATTTTTATTGTTAATAAAAAAAAGATTTAATTATTTTAAAAATTATTTGTTAACTTTAAATAAAAAAATATTTGATTAAAATAGTTTAAATAAGTATATTTTCTTGTAATAAATTTAATAATTGTCATATTTATACATGAAAATAAAGACTTTTTTTAATATTTAAATAAGTTACTGAAAATATTTTTATAAATTTAATTTTTCATAATTTAAATTAATTATATATTTTCAAGATTGCAGAAATTTAATACTTTTTAATTAAAGTGTTAAAAAAAAATATCAATATCTATTAATTTAAAAGAGCTTGTTTATTTTAATATATATATATATATATATCAAATATAGAACATTTAAATAATAGGAGACAATAAAATTTAATATCAAATGTATTATCTGATTTTTTAGGTAAATATAATCATTTGTGAATCATAATTAACTTTCAAAATTTCCCCATTTTTGTGTTTTTACAATGAAAATACAAGACATGTTAAAAATATATAACATTTGAGGGCAAAGTAAGCTACTTTAAAGCAAAAGAATCGCTTTTTGAAGGCTGTAAACGGTAACAATTGCAATATTAAATAAATTTAGTGAAGTAATCATCTAATTTGGTTAAGTACAGAAACAAATCTATGAAAAAAATGTATGCAAAGTATAAAATACTATTGCCCTTGCCTTACAAACCTTGTTTCATGATTTTAGATTATCTTTATATCCCAACTTGTATTTAATGTATACCTGGACAATAGATATGCTATCAATTTTTGTAGCAGTAAAACCTCTTGTACAAATAAAATTGTTGTTTATTTATTTGACGTTATAAATTATAAAATTTTCCATTTCAAAGATGAAAACAAGCAGAATTTAAAAGATCTTGATAAAATAGTCCTAATTGATGAGATTATATTTTTGTATATACCTAAATATCATTTTAGAAGATTTTTAAAGCACAAAAGCATGTATATGATCTTATTGATATTTGCTTTACTCAAAAAAAAAAGATTACATGTGTATAGTTTATGATTTTAAACATTACTTTAATTAATAAGTCATATTTGTGCAACATGAACGAATATTTAGTCTAATCAGTGGAAAGCCTACATAAATATTACATTATGGCTAGGTTTAGAAAAACACATTTTATATTTCTTTGATCCAACTACAGAAGAAAATAATATAAGTATTAAAAGTTATAGATTAGGCAGAAACAGTAATTTAAGGAAAAAAAAATATTATAGCATAAAAGTTCATAGATTTTAATGAAGAATAGATATTTAAGAATAATTATCAAAGAAATAGTTATAATGCTGTATATAATATCTTTAAAATAGTAAATAAAATTATTTGTTTTTTAATTTTTTCTAAATTTCAGCTTTATTAATAGTCGAGAGGAGATAATATATTTTTGTCGATCCAAAGGTTGTTAAAAAAAATGATCCAAAATAAAAAAAAAATCTTATTTAGTTAGTTTATATTTTAGTATAGCTAATTATAAATATAAAATAAAAAATAATAAACAATCACAAAATAAAATATTTTTATATTTAGAATCAATTATTTTATCATTAATTAATATATAAGAGAAAATTTAAAAAATCAAAATAACTAAATATATATTACTTTAGCTAAAAAATATGTAAATTAAATATTCAAATTTTATAAAAAATCATTTAAATAGTTTTTAACACAAAATTATTTGTAATAATGATATTATAAAATAATGAACATAAAAATATCTTTGATTGAAAAAATTTATAAAAAATTAAATTTATTACCTTTAAAATAATTGATTGATTTATTAATTAATTAATATTAAAATAGATTTTTCTAAATATCATAATAAATTGACGTATTATCATTAATATTATACATTCATTAGATTTTTTCATTATTAATAAGTTATATTCCAAAGTAAAAATATATGATGTTTTTATAATATTATTTTCACCACGATATATATGAATTCTGGATTAAATCAGGTTAGAAGGGGAATATCATAGTTAAAGTAATATTTTAATTAAATTTAATATTTTATTATAATTCTTTATTATGGTTTTGATTAAACATTATATTCCATAATTGTCTTTTTTTAATAGTAATCAAATTCCAGTTCTTACATATACTAGACGCTGATGTGTTTAAATTATATAATTATAACAAAATTAATTTTTCAGATAAAAAGTATTTTATTTTATAAAATTAAAATAAAAGTAATTAGTAAAATTTTTCTATAGTTTTTGAAATTAAATCTATTAATCATATAAAAAAGTGACTTGTAAAGTCTCTATTATTATATTTAATTTATGCTTACTAACTAAGAATATATAAAGTTAGAAAACTCTGATATTTCATAATATTATAAAAATTAAATTTAAAGAATTAAAAATATTCATATTTTTAAAAATAAATTTTGAAATTATATTTCATTACAAAATAATTTTATTGTTAATTACTAAAATTTCAACAAAATATTTTTTTCATTTAATCATTATAATATAATTTTTAAGGAAAATCATATAACCAGTAACATTTGAAAAGGAATATGAAGTAATTGGATTGAAACAAAATAAGCTGAATATAAGGAATTAAAATTTTCAAAATTCAATTGCTTATATTCCGAATAGTATTATAATTTTGAAAATTTAGTCAATAAGCTATTTTAAATACAGTAATTGTTTTCATTTCAATTCGTAATATAATACATAAGATGATATAAACTTCTTAATATTATTATTAATTAATTTACATTAGAATGAACAAATTAGTTTTATTTTTATATTATACATAAAAATAAATTAAACAAATTTAAAAGTTATGTTTTCTTAACTTAAATATATTAATCATTAAAATTAGGATTAATCAAAATTCAATAATTCTTTGTTTCAAATTTAGAATCCTAATAGATAAATCAATAATTGATTTAAATATATATATATATATGATAAGTAAAATATTGTTCACAATAAATTTTTCAAGTTTCTCATTATAAAATTATTATATTATTGAAATATTTATAATTAATTTTCTATTAAAATAATATGAAAAATATTTTAATTTATTTAAACATCTAAATTATCAGATACTTTTAAAATAAATTTAAGATTATATAACAATTTTTAATTAAAAATAATTATTTAAATTTCCTATTTTTAATAATTCATTAAAATATGAATTATATTTTACACGCAATACTTAATTAATATTAATAAATATATTAATATAAAACACAATCATAATTAAAAATGTTTAATTGGTTCAGAATTATGTATTCAATTTATGTTTACAGATAAAATTAAAATAAGTTTATAAAAATTATAATACTAAATTAAAGTAAATTATAATTAATCAATAATCATGATTTTATAAATATTTTTTTTAGTTTAAAATAATAGTTTAATAAGAACAAGTATAAAAATCTAATAGATAAATAATTCGAAAATGAAATAATGTTTAGAATAAAATTCATAGATTAAAAATCACCAAATGACATAAAATCATATAAAATTACAAACTTAATGTAAAAAAATTTTAATATATTATTTAGTTCAATTTTTGTTATAATATGCATTTTCATGAAAATACTAATGTGATCTTATCCGACTTGAATACAACTTATAAAAAGAAACTTCAACTCTGGAAAAACAATATTATATCTAATAATTTTCCATTAATATATTGAAACTAATGTTTTTGTAGCTGAGTTATTCATATGTAAATGATATATTAACTAATATATAAATATAATTATAAAACCATTCAAAATTAAATTTACAGTTCGTTCTGCAAAAAGGAATGTTTAGTTATACATAATTCGATATTATTCCTGTTTATATAAATAATAATAAAATCAAAAAGTTTTCATATAATAAAGAAATATTGGTCAATTTATTTTAATCGATGAATTAATAACACAAGAGAATTATTATTTGGATGAATCTTTAGGTTTTAATATCTAAATTCATGATTCGATCTATCGATTTATATTATTTTAAAATTGTAATGGGCTTATTATAAAAACATTATTTATTTTATAGAATGAACGTTTTGAGGGATATGATTTTATAATTAAAATAAATAATTTATAGTAATAAAAAAAGCTAAAATAAGTGATAATTCTTTAATATGAGGATAGTAGAAAAAAACTTCAGTTTCATTTTTATGTCGACATAAAATATTATAAAAATGAGTAGTACTGTTATATGATGATTAATAGTAATTATAAATTTTTTTTAATTTTTGAATTTGTAAATATTAAGATCAAAATAATAAAATATATAAAAAAACATTTACTTTTATTAAAGTATAGATTAAATGTTTTTCTCTAAAACTTTTAATTCAAAAGTACAAATTTTCAATAGAATGAAATTTGGCTAACCTCAATATTTATGAATTAATTAAAAGCAACAGGCAAAAATTTTCTTTTGTGCTAAGTTTTAGAAGTCAAAATTCAATTTTTAAAATACCGTGTAAATGTCAAATAGCGAACTTTGTATATAATGAACATTTGCAATTAACCAACATTTAGTAAAATTTTAGGTTACCTTGATATTTTTTACCTATTATTTCTTATTATAAATAACAAAAATACATCATTTTGAATAACAAACATATGATTTTAAATCTTAAATAACTTTTGTCACCTATAATATGTTGAATTTGATAGAGAAAAAACGAAAAGGATTAACAATGGAGGAAAACCCAAAGATCTTTCTTTTTTTTGCAAAATAAATCACAGTAAAACACAGCCAGATGTAGCAAAAAATTTCATAAAACATTAAGAACACTTAATGGTCTATTAAAAGATAAAAACAAAATTTATACTTTTGTGATTATGTTAGATCGGTAAATATTGACATAAATTAAAATTAAAAAATTATCTATGATAAGCTGTTTGAATGGTTTATTTAATATAAGCAATGTTGTTACAATTCAATATGAAAATCTAAAAAAAAATTTATTAAACGTGTCATCTTGTGGTATCTTAAATTTTGTCGCTTCTTCCATTCAGCTTAGCAGTTTCAAAATACACGATTAAATTAGATCAAAAAATCCTTAGCAATGAACCGGGTTTGGTGAATAGTATTATAATAGAAGACTTTAAACATAATATTGTGAGAAAAAACAATCCCAAAATACGGAAGGCATCTTGGGTTAGGATTAAACATGATTATTTTTTAAGTTTAACCATCTAGAAGGTTTTGTCATGTTAGCCATGTTTATTTTGGTCGAAAATTTAGTAAAGAGCATCTTTCTTTATTATTTTATGATAATGTTAGATATAAAAAGCTAAATCCATTGTTAATTGCTGAATCTAAGAGTCTAATAGGTTTCAAAAGCTTAGTTTTTAATTAATTTAGAATAAAATCTAAGTACAACAAAAAAAATTTGGATGAGAGCAGGAATATTTTATGAATGGTTACAAGATATAAATGAGGACATGATTGGAATAAATTAAATTTTTTTATTGACATTTATAAAAGATCCGATTCATCCGGCAAAGGTTCAATGTATTAACATAAAATTGCTGTATTTCCCCTAAATTTTACTTCAAAATAAAACCATTGGATCAAAGGATAATCATATCCTTTTAATTCGTTTACTGAAAAAAACTGAATCACATACTAAACATTGAATTCGATGAAGAGTCGAATGAAAAAAATTATGATCTTTTTAAAAAATTTATAATATTTGGTGCGCTCATTTTGATAATCGTATCATTGATTAAGTTGACATTTTAGAAGATTCTAAATTATATAAAAGAAAGCTGTTAAAGAATTTACTAATAGATGTCAAATATTAGTTTTTTTACCCTTAAGTTTAACAAAATCCAAAAACTTGTGATTGTTAACCAGGGAATTTAACAGAAAAGAACTTTTTCTTGAGTTGAAAAATGAAATTGAACGGCTAGTTAGATCTGTTGAAGATTGTGAAGTTTACCTAAAGGACGCACCTTGTCTTGAGAAAAAAAAATAACAACTAAGCAGTTTTGATTTTTATGATGGGTGAATGTCATAGAAATTTATTTGGATGAAGTCATGTGTTGAATTTCTTTCTAGGTTTGATTCTTTTTAGTTTGAAGTTGTTGATATTGTCAAATTATTTAAAAAAATACTAGAATTTCTTAAAAAAGAGAGGAATATTTTTAAAAAACTAATAAATTTAAAGTTGAAGTAGATTTACAAACTATTCGATACGTTTTCTTTTTAAAATTTTCACAGTTTTGTTAAGCTTGAACATTTTTTTTGAAATTTTTAAATAACGCACTTGGAGAGAAAAACTCCACTTGAGTGTTAATTATTTAGATGTTGGACTGTAATTTTTCCTTAATTAAAGATTTTTATCAAAATAATAGTCTCCTCATATTATTTCCTTCTATTATTTCTAAAATAACCTTTATAATTTTTAAATTTAGTAATTTTAAATAATTTTCATTTTATTTAATATAATTTATATTAAAATTATTTTTTTTATTTACCTATTAATATATAACGTTCTTAAAGCTTTTAATTATAAAAATATATATATATATATATTTAATAGATATTGAGAAAAAATAAACTTAAAAATTAACTTATACTTATTATTAGACTCAAAAGTATTCTGAACGTTTGGTTAATTAAAAAATTTTTTAATTTAATTACCTTAACAAATAACTTATCACAATTATTTATTTTTTTAGATTTTTAAATTTAACTAAATTTTTTAAAATTTATAATCTGTTTATGTAATCTTATTATTTATAAATTGAAAATTATTAACATAAAATTATTAACATAAAATTAGATAGTTATAGCTTGTTAGCTTTCATATCGAAATCGGTAATTTAATTAATTATTTAAATAATGGTTGATTTTTGAATAGATTTAAAGGGGAATTTAGCATCCAAAAACTCATAAAATATTCATTCAATATATTGTGGAATTTTAAGTAAAGATAATTTAAAGATACTTTATTATTTAGATTATAATGAAAATTATTGATAATAAATAATTTAATAGGAATTAAAAAAACGATTAATTTTTCCTTAACATATTTATATCTAAAATTTTCTGAACAAATGGATGTTTTCATCAATTAATGATATTAATATAATAATTTGAAGGAAAAAAAAAGAAATTTTAAAAGTTTTATTATTAAATATTTAAATAAAAATACCTTATATTCAATAGTTTTAAATTAAATAATTTCAAAAGATTTCTTTAGTATATCCTTCATAACTTTTCCATTACAAATCTGAATAATACAAAATAAAAATTTATAATCTAAATCATTAGATGACAATATAATTATTTAATATGTTTTTGACCTAATAAGTTAAAATTTTTATTAAGAATACATAAAAACACATATGTAATAGATTTTTACCATTTTAATAATTATAATTTCTATAATACAGAATAAATATAAGATTAGTTATAAAAATTTTATTACGATTTAAACAATATAAATTTATGTTATTTCCTGGGATCTATTTTAAAATCTTCAAGTAGTGTAATACTATTTAAAATAAATTTCTATAGGAAATATTACCAAGAATATATTTTCTACTTAAAAAATACGTTTATAACTATCATAGTGATTAATAAAAAATAACATAATTTTTATATAAAAATTTTACAAATATCAATAATTTTAATTTTCAAAATCACTTTAAAATTAAAATATCTCTTAAATTTACATTTATTAATAATTAAAAATTAAATTTTGACTCATATGTAAGATCAGAATATAAATATATAAAAAATTTAATTAATAAACGATGAACTAAATAATGTTAATTAAGATAAGAAAGTTATCCATAAATATTTATAAACTTTGAATTAGATTAATAATTTATTGATTTTATGAAAATTGAAAATTACCCCTAAGATAAGACTAAAATAGGCAAATATTTCTATAATTAAAGTTAGTATTTCGCAATTTTTTATGATGAAAATATAATAATTAAAATATAATTTATAAATAAAGTCTCTTTAAGGATGGATAAATAAACATTAAAATAATTATAACTAATTAATCAGAATAGATTTAGAGTATTTAATTTGACAATATATTGAAAAACCTTGATTCAAGATTAAGGAATATTATTAACTTACTGAAAGTTAAAGCAACAATTATTAAAATATATTGTATATACATATGTGAAAATAATTATTTATATTTTTAAATATAAAAATATAGGGTTATATTTCAATACAGACATACTGTAAAATATTAAAGCATTTTAACAAATAAAAGCAGAATTAAAGTCTTTATTTAATATTTTAAATTAAAATATTTACGATTTTTTATTATTAGAAAATAAAGATTATAAATGAGGTTAAAAAATTTTAAATAATTTTAATACCCAAACATCATCTAAAAATTCAACAAGATCATTAATTTTTTAATAGAATAATATGATTTACTTAAATAAAAATAAATATTTATACAAAATTAATCCAAAAAAACTTTTAAAAATTTTTCTACTTTTTTGAATAAATAATAATTAAAAAAAAGTTTTTTAAATTTGATAAATTTTACTGATTAAGATTATACATATATATTTATTTATAATTAAATAAATAGAGGGGTTCTAATTTTAATAAAATAGTTCTAATTTTATGAAATACAGTCAAAATATTTATTAAAATATATATTTAAATATAAAGTTTTGAAGTGATGTTTAACATATTAAGATATTAATTTAAAAAACTAAAATACGATCAAAAACTTAAACTAATTGAATAAGTTTGCATCATCATTAATAATATTTCTTTTCATTTTGTTTATTTTTAAAAGTTAAAAGTTAATTATTTTAGATGTATATGATTAATTTAATTAATTTATTATGATATTTTTGCAAATAATTAAAAGTTTTCATCATTAAAGAATTTTATTTAAAATTATTTAAGGGTTTAAAGTAAATTTTTGTTGCTATAATCAGAATATGCATAAAAAATCGCTAATTGGAGCTTAATTACATATTATTATATTTAAACTTAATTCACATCTTAAATTAAAAATTACACATTAAAAAGTAAATATCAGATTGTCTTTATATTTTAAATTAAATTAAAAGGAAATGATTGAAAATCATAAATAATTAAATTTAATAATAATTTATTTTTATAATATTTTCAACTAACTTAATAGACATATGTTAACAATTTTTAAAATGAAATAACCCTACTCTTCTTTATTAATTAAAAATATTAACAAATATTATATTTAAAGGTAGATATTTTTATTAAAAATTATAAATTAGAATTCATAATTAATATTATTAGTCATGTAAGAGGTCTAATATATAAATTAATAATTATGATATGCTGCAAAAAACTTGGTATACAGATAATTTCATACTTAGCCATAAATATTATGAAAACTTTACATTATGATATATGTAATTTGATATAATATACCCTGTATAAAATAAAAATCAAACATCATATTTAAAAAGAATTCTACAAAAATTCTTGTTAAAAGTTACTGAAAGATGGAACTTATAATAATAAAAAATTTTATCTAATGATGCGTTTAGCCCACTTTATGTTTTTATAAAAAATTAAAAACATCAAACCAATATCTTATAACTCAAAAAATTATGATTCAAGATAATTCTATTCTATTTTATTAGAATTATATTAGAAAGTTCTATATATCGATGTTTAGTTGTAGTATAAGATAATCAGTTAATATAATAATAATTATTATAATTTTTTTTAAAATTTAAATCCCTATCTAAAGTTATAATTTAGATTTAAATACCAATTTAAAATGTAAATTGTTTAATATATTTATAATGTTTTTAATAATGTGAAACAATCTTAATTTTGAAATTTATTTTCCAAATTATTTATAAATTTAATATTTAAGTATTGTTTCCAATCCAACTTTTAATAAATAATTATTTTAATAATATTTTATATTGAAAATAATATAAAAAATAATAATTCAACTTAATAAATACTAAAATAAAAACTCATTGATTAAAATTACGAATAGATACACCAAAAGAAATTTTATTTATGTTTTGAATTTTAAAATTTGATGCATGGTTTTTAACTTTTTTAAAATTTATATTATTTATTAAAAACATAGTAAAAGAAGCATATCTATTATAATAAAATTGTTTTTAGATTAAATTTTATTCGAATCTTGTTGAATAAATCAAAATTGAATATTTAAATTTCTTGAAAACATAAAACTTGAAGCATCCATACATAATAATACATTTTTTAGTTTATTTTATATATTTATAAAAATATGAATTCTTATTTTATTTTTTTCACAGTTCAATATATTTTCTGGATTAAAAATATTAAATTAATCTTATGTAAAAAATTTATCAATTTAAATTGTAAGAGTTTTAGAATTGTAAGATACTTTAATAATAAATTATTGTTGACAGTAGTATTAATAATTATTTAAAATGATTAAATTAAAGAATAGATGTTAAAGGAAAATTTACATTCAAGAAAATAGAACTAATGGTTTATAATCTTTTTATAAAATTTAATTAATTTTTAAATTAATTTTTATTTATTTTAAATCGAAAAAATGTTGGTACATTGCAAATATAAAAAAAATTAAGAGAAAATATTTAGAATTTTTTTATATGAGAAACTGTAATAACAGTATTTATTTTTTTGATTTTGATAATAATATATTAGAAAATTATAAAAGCTGTAAACTCATATTAATAAAACGAATTTGTAAAAAATTGTTTAAAAATAATTAATAATTTAAGCCAATGCCAACATTAAAAAGCAAAATTTTTCAAGCTGAATTTAATTTTTATGTCACTCATTGAAATCTTAAACTTAAAGAAATTATTTTCTTAATAAAAGGTTTTTTTTTTTGAAAATTCTAATTGATAAAAAATCTCGCTATTTCAGTTTCTTATTAAACATATTATAAAAATAAATCATGAAATGAATAATTTTCTAGTAGTTTTAGTCTAAAAGAAAGATTTTTTAATTTTTTTTAGATCAAGGATCTTATTTATAAATTTTTTTAATTTTAATTTTCATTAGTTAAATTTAAAAATATAAAGATCAAAAATTTAAGAAGCAATTGTTAATTACGTAATAAAATAATTATTTATTTTATTAATGATTAAAAACATTGATAAATAAGATTTTGAGAAACCTATTTTATAAATTCTTCGGTCATAACATCTAATTTTAGATCTTTATTAAGCTAATTAGCTAAATGTGTATTAAATTTATGATTATTATTACAATTTTTTAATGTTTCTATTACGAATTCCATGCATAAAAATTACAAAAATAATTTTAAATTTTTTTATAGTACTTTACTTATCATCCTATCTTAAACATTAAATGTACTATTCGTTAATCTCAAAAATATACTAAAATAATTATAGATTAAAAAATAATTTTTGTTAATTTTGGAGTAACTATTAAAATTAAAAATTACCAATATTTTAAAAGAAGTTTATAAATATTTGTTTCCTTTATATAAAGATTAGTCCCATTTTTTTTATCATTATTTAGAGATTTATTAGAGTATAGATTTTTGATTTTTAATAAAAAATTCTATTGATCTTAATAAATTTAATTTATAGGAAGCATCATTTAAAAAATTAGTGTAAAATGTAATATATTATTTTAAAAATAATAAAAAACTGTAATTTAAATAATTTATTTATATAATTAAATCTTTACATTATTTATAATGTAAATATTTTTAATAAAGCAAGTTCCTGATTTCCAATTTTTTTGAACAAAAATTTATTACGAATTTTATTTTAAATGAAATTCAATAATACAAATGTCTTTACAATTTTATTAATTAGAAAATATAATTATAATTGGATTAATTAATTATCAGTAACAATAAATATTTCTTAATATATTATCTCTATTGTAGAAAAATTTATATAAATACAAGTATTTGTATTGATAAGCATATAAAAAACCTTTAATTCGAAACAAACTGTTATGAAATATTTTTGAGCTTTTCTTCTATTTGACATTAATAAAAAGATTAGAAAAAAGTTCGAAAATCCCTAATAAGATTTAAAGATAATAAATTTAAAGAGATGAAAATATTCAGTTGTTTTTTAGAAAACTAAAGAAATCAATCTTTATTATTTAACTGTATTTAGTTACAGTCTAATATATGGGTATATTTATAACAATACATTGTTTATTTGGGATTACTAAAATAAAACGATTTTTAAAAGGATAATATTAATCAAAAATATTACTTAATCAAATTAAATATTTCTTTTTTGCAGATATTAACATGAAAAACATATTACTCTGTATTTATAACTAATATTAATATCACTATCTTTAAATGATTTTCTAAATAATAAGACAAATAATAACTAATTTTAATAGTTATATTCGATATGATTAATTATATCTAAATTACCATATTATATTTCAAAGCTCTATAATGATTTTTACATAATTATTCTTTCTAATATTAATTAAAAAATTATTAATCGTAAATGAATTTGATTTTTATAATATTTTTTTTGAAATAAATAGGGTGAGTATTTAATTTTAATTATTAGTTATATTAATTTTGATATTAAACACAGATAAGAAAATAAATATACAAAAGTTTAGAATTATAGAATATAAATATTTTTATCAATTAACAATCTTCTTTAAAAATAATATTTAAATTACTATTAAGTATTTTAAGCAGGTTGATTAAATTTTTTTTAAATAATTATAATAATAGGAAATGTTTTAAATAATATTTTTTAGTATAGATTTGGTAATATAATATTTTATAAAATATATTCAATCCTTTAATGCTTTAATAATATTTTTATAGTTATATTAAATTTTCTTACCTTCAATAATAATATTCTTTATAATTTGTTACTTAAACTCTTCTTTTTATTATGACAAAAAAATCATCATTTTATATAAATATGTGATACTTTAATGAGTTAATGTAATTATTATACTTAATTGATTAATATTTTTAACTGAAGTAAAATTTCTCAAAAATTAATTTATTGATATTTAAGTAGTTTAACTTTTGAATCTTTTTTATAAATTATTATTTTTAGTATATATAATAACTATTTTAAATAAGATAAACAATTAGATTAATATATCTAAAAGAAATTATTATACAATATTCAAATCCTATACGTTTATTTTTTATAATTATTTTGTTAATTAAGAAATTTAATATTTATAATTGCAGGATTCCGAAATATTTTATATAAATTTAAAAACCATATTTTTTAATGTTTATAATTACTTTATAACTGTTCTCACTAACTCACTTAGTATTATATAAACTAATTTTTTTATTAAATTTAGTATGAAATAATTTTATTATTAGTATGAAAAGTAAAAATGAAAATTTACTAAAATTTAACCATAAACTAATTAAATTTAAACTATGAAATTGTCAATTTTTAAGAAATTGAAGAATGTATTTTAAGAAAATTTTATTTATAAATACAAATAAAAAAAAATTTATTATTCTATTTCTTTTGTTTTTAAAGGTAAATTAATCACAATAATTAAAAAATTAAGTAAAAAAAATTTTTATAGTTATATTAAAAGATATTTAATATAAAATTCAAATCTTATATACAATAACCCATGTATATTATAAAAATCTATTAATTATCATCTTAAATTTGTGATTTTAATTTATTTCAAAATCTATTTATTTTATTTTGTCCATTATTACGATCAAATTTCTAATATTATGTTACAAAATGGTAGACTTCCATGACAAAAATTGATAAATTTCATTATAGCTAAATATTAACCTAAGCTTTAATATTAAATATACCTTTTGATTTTTATATAGAATTACTTATATAATAATAAAGAACATCTTTTAGGTACAATATTTTTATAA
>CAKKLC010002511.1:52795-69411 GCA_918559645.1 Ceratonova shasta | reverse complement strand
TATATATATATATATATATAATATACTAAGCATTCTTTCCTCTTTTATTTACAAAGTAAAGAATTTATTTTGAGCTAGTATGTATGCTTTCCTTTCAATTACAACTTTAAAAGAAATTAAAAATACATAAATATTTATAATTGGAAGAACTGAAAAAATAACTTTTTTTATTAAAAATCTTTTGCTATTAATTAAGGAAAAAAAAACTAGATTATTTTAAAATAAAATATAATAGTTAGCATAAATAAAATAAATCAATGTATAATTTATTAATAAATAAATAATCTAAAGAATAAAAAAAAATTTATTTTTTTATTTAAAAAAAAATTTTTAGATTAATTAACTTTTTTTTCCTAGTAAAAATATTTGGTAGAAGGAAACCAACTTAATTTATATCATTCATCTATTCCTTTATAAACTATCAATTATTAGCTTTGATAAAATAATATTATAAAATAATCATAAATAATAAAATATAAACATTATATAATTATTTAAAAAAGGATTTAGAACTAATTTAATAAATATATTTATAAATAATTATGGTTTTTTTAATTAAAATTAAAATAATATGGAAACAGATTTATTCAGTAAAAAAATCTTATGTTGAAATATCTATAAATTATTTTCATAAAAATTTATTACCATTTAAAAAGATATAATTAATATTTACACTACTTGTTGAAATTAGTTTAAGTTATAAATAAAAAAAATGAATTAACTATTTCTCCCAAACGTTTAACTTTACAACATATTTTCTAATTTTATCAGTAATTTTTTATTACCTCAAACTCTAAAATATAACGATTTAAAAATGATGGTTCTTAAAAAAAACTTTCTCTAATTCATAAATTTAATTTAATTACAAATACAAAATAATTTTTAAATTACATTATTTTTTTATAAATAGAATTAAATATATTGAACTAGAGATGAATGAATAAATATAATGAGTTCTTCATTAAAAAATTAAAAATAAATTTATGTTTAAAAATACGTCTATTTAAAAATTCCAGTGTATGATTTAAATACAGAATACATTTAAAATTAAATAATTAATTTTTGTAGTTTAACAACTAGTAAATACTAGTTTTTTGTTATTAAATTATCTAAGAATAATATTCTATATAAAAATTGTAAAGATAAAGATTTTAAATTTGTATATTATTAAGATGATATTAAAAATTACTATTAAAATAAAAAAATTAGAAAAAGTGTAGATTATTATGGTCATTTGAAACTATAAAGAAATAATAAAATATTTAATGGAATAATTTTACTTTACTTTATTACAAATAAAAAATCAGATTTCCCTTTGTTTTACTAAATTAATAAAAAAGAATATTTATGTTTAAATAATTTGTTACAAACATACAAATTAATATAATTTATTTTGGTTTATTATGTAATAAAAACATTTATAATATTTATTTTCAAAAACAAATATCCTTGTTTAGTATTTAATATATATTAAAGCTATCTAAGAAAAATAATAATATTAATTTTACAATATGATTAACAATATTTTTTATACTTTCTAATAACTTAAGAAATTTTGTAAAAAAAGTAATAATAGTAAATTAATTATTTAATTATTTATCATCATAACTTTTTATTATTAATCTTTTTTGCCAAACTAATATACAAAACATAAGAAATCTATTCTTAATGATAGTTTACTTAAATAAAAAAAATGCTTTTGAAAATCAGATAAAATTTACTAATAAGATACAGTAGAAGTGACTTAAGACAAATTTAATGATGAATACACAATATATTATGTTTAAGTGAATAATATTATAATGATTAAAAAAAAATGTAGATACTTTTTTTTATTTATCAAGAACAAAATAATCTGTTATTTTTGTTCCTAGTTCATTCTGGTAAAAAATGTCTGTCGAGATTATTTTAAACCATTAAAAGTTTTTTATATTAATTTGAATTTTTCGCTTCTAAGAAGTAATAATTTTTGACTGTTTGATCGATCTCAATGCTTTTTCAGTTTTTATTTTGCTCTGTTCTTGCATAAAATCATCTTAAAAAATTTAAAAAAAAAATCCTTATTTTTTCTAATAAGCCACCGTATTCATAGTTTGAATGTTATTATCAACATTCACAACCCTATTTAAATCGTTTTTTCAGGTGAAAATATCTGATAAAAATTGTGACGTGACATTGATAACATTTTAAAAAAATGCTTCGGTATTCAAGGTTAAATAACCAATCATAGAAGATGAGATCATTGAATGATCAAATTAATTTCTTATTGTTTGTTCAGTCACATCCTCGCAGTTGTTTTGTTTCATTTGGATAGCATCAAATAAGTTTACTTTGTGTATTTTATTTATCTCTTTTGATTTAATTAATTTATTTTTCTCTTTAATATTAATAACTTTAAAATTTATTTTAATAAAAGCATGCGTAGGCTGCAATACACTGGTTGTGTTGTGAGTAATAAAAAAACATTTTATTGTTTATTTAAATGTCATCCATGTTAGGTGTAAAGGCCAATCATCCACCAAAAGAAAGATATTTCGACCGGGTTTTTATGGTTGGGCATACAATTCCAATAAAAATAAAGGTTTTCAGATACCCGAGTTCATTCATGCATTTTTATATTCTTATTGTTATACATATATCATTTTTTTATTTTTAAAACATCTCATCTTCAAATATTTCCTAATTATAAGTGGCTAATTTCTTTTCACATGACATACTTATACAAAGTAAAACAGCAAGCTAATCTTTAGACAATTTAGTAGCGTAGGTAATTTTGCCTTAATATATAAAAGTTTTCAAAACTAACATGTCATAAAACAGCCCTATTTCATCATCATTAAATATGAATCTTTCACCTTGAAATTCTCTAATTTTTATTCATTCTTTATTTAACCATTTTGAAACAACAAGTGCTTTGACACATATAGACTCTCTAGATAATTTAGCAAAGAATCTTAAGTTTTTCTTAATGAATGCTTTAATCTAACTCGGATTACATTAAAAATTCTCAATTCTCTCATACTTAGCTATATCATCTTCCATCTGTAATATAAAGTGCACTTAATTGGTATGTTTTTTCTCTTTGAACCTTGAACCGTTATATAAATTTCTTTTTAAATACAAAAAATAGGGATTTGTTTACTTTTTTAGTTGTCTAGTATCTTAAGCCGACCAAACTGACTAATTGATATCATTTGTTTTTGATAAAATGTATTATGATGGTGCACTCTGTATATATTCTTGTTTGTTATGCCTATGTTTTTCCAGTATCAAGCTCACAAACATCTTAGTATTTTAATTTGAGCGTTAATGTTTTTCTTCCTTGTGTTAGTCATTATCAATGGAAATAAAATATTATTCAGTTTATCAGTTAACTCTTAAAGGAATTTTTCAATTTATATTCTTAAGAAAAGCACTAATTAGTAATTTAAAATTTACTTTAAGCGACAAAATTTGTTTTTATCGACTTCTATTTAAACTAATATCACTGTACTTCTTTTTTTTATAACAAAACTTTATATGTTTATCTATTTAACATTGAATTTTAAGAAAATACTAAATACATATTAATCATATAAAATATTTTTAATATTTTTCTAAATTTTACATTAACATAAAATGCAATTCTTGCTAAGAATAAAATGGAAAAATTAATTCAAAAACAAAATTACAAATAAAATTAATCTTAATAGAATTATTTATTTAACATTTAAAATTTTAAATAAAATCAATTTAAATGAATATTTTAATTTATTCAAGACTGGATTTTTATTATATAACAGAATATTAATATTTTTAAAATAATAAAAAAAAATAAAATCAGTCCATTTTTTTTAATAGCAAAAATAATTCAATATTTAAATAAAAAAATTGCTTTATATAAAAATTTAAATTAAAATATTGGAAATTTGAATAAAGACAATAGGTAAAACTTAAAAATAATTGGATTTAAATTAATTTCTTAATTATATATAAAAAATTTAATCCAACTTGTTAAAAAATAAAAAATTTCAAAAAAATTCTTTATGCAGTAATGATTTGTAAAAATATAATGAATAACAAAGAAATAAAATTACAATAAGAAGTAGTTAAATTATTAATTTATATTAGTTTTGTTAGTGAATATTTTGATAATTTTATTCTTAGAAATTTTTTATTTGTAGGATAAATAATTATATATAGTTCTCAATAATTTAAATCGAAACAAAATCTTTTATAAATTAAATCTAATGAATCATTCTGTATTTTCTTTTCAATGTTTACAATCTAGCATATTCCAATAATCAAAATCCTTCTATATATGATTATCAAATTTTTACGTTAAAAATTCTGACTATAAATGTCAAAAAACGAAATAATAAATACATCTAAATTAAAATGAATTATCTAATTTACAATTTCTCCATAACCTGAGTCTTTTTTTGTTTTAAAGTCACCTAATTTATTATTCAAAAACCTTACACATTGTATTTTTATCAATTTTCAAATTATCTTTAATAGTTGTCATATTTGAATTAGTAGTCATCTCTGTAATGTCTGTCATCTCTGTAATTTCTTCAATCTCTGTAATTCCTTCCATCTTTGTAATTGCTGTCACAATTGAATCTGAAGTCATGCTTGGACTTGATGTCATATTTGCATTTATAGTAACTTCTACGATAGGATCTTGTACAGCCAATCCTCTTGCGAATAAAATGTTGTTAATATAACAAACAAGAACAAGTAGACTTGAATAATTCATTTTATAGTGATTTTCAAATTAGTCCCTTTTATATAAAATTTAAAATCATCGCCTTGCTATCTTACGCCTTTTTATTGTATTCATCCAATTCACTTTTTCAAATATAAATAAAAAAAATTAATTAATAGATATTAATCAAATAATAAATTAATTAGAATTAAATGAAAGAAAAGATATTATTTTAAAAAAGATTTTTATTGAAAGTATTGAATGACAGAGTAGTTAGTATTATTTTAAAACATAAAAAAAATAATAGTCTATAAGAAAAATAGTAATTGTTGAATAAAAATATTCATTAATAAAACCTTAAAAAATTATTGTCTGTAATATATTGATTATTATTTGGAAGGAATAATTTATTAATTTATGTTATTATAGAAGTAAGTGTTTTTGATTGATAATAATGACTATTGTTCACTTAATTTCATAATTAATTTAAGGATAATATAAAATTATTTGTAAACTATTAAGAATTTAATTTTTTTCAGATTGATTTAATAATACTATTTAATTTGAAAAAATAAAATAATTTTAATTTTTTGAAGCATTCAAATTACTTTTATTCCGATAAAAAAACATTTTGCAAAAAAAAAATGATATTATCAAAATACTAATAATATGGTGTAAATATTTAATAAGTTTCTCTTAAAACCAAATATTTCAAATAATAAAAAATTTTAATAAAGTAAAATGAATTAAGAATGATATTAATTACAAGATAAAGCTAAAAAATATTTTGGATATTTAATAAACATAATTAAAGTCTCAGATTTACAAGGGTTATTTTTCACTAGTTAAAAAAAAATTATTTCTAATTAATTACCTTCTAAACCCCTAATTAACAAAAATAAATTAATTCTAATAAAATATTGATATAACAAAACAATAATTTAAGATAAAAAATAATTGTATTTTAGTTTACGATCATTTAAACAATTTAATAATTAAATAGTATCTTTTTATTTCAATATTTTCTTATTTTTATTTTAATTAAATTCTCAAAAATTTACACAAAAGAAAGAAATTTTTTAAAAATTTTATATTTAAGATATTTAAACAAAATACTATTGCCTTTATTTTTTTAATATGATATTATATATTAAAATAAAATATATAAACAAAGAAAATGTTTTCGGTGGTCTATCATAAATAACTATTTATAGAGAATTAAGTAGATTTGATTTAATTGATCAATTGAATTTATTGAACACTATTTTAATTTACATATATATATATATATATGTAAATTATTTTTTTATTAATGATCTTATTGTTATTTAATTAATTCCAATTAATTAAAATATATTAAACTTTTATAGCTAATAAAGATAATATATATTCAAAAATAATAAAATATATTTTATTGAAAATTTTTTTTTATTTAAATTTATAAAAGAAATAATTATTTTACAGTTATTAGGTATAAAAAAAATTACTTCATAATATTATAATTATTCATTGTAAACATAATTAACATGAGTAATTAATGATTAATATTATAAAATATAAAAATATAAATTCAAATAAATTTATTTTTTTTTAAAAAAATAAAAAAAATTTATCAAATAATAAAAATTTAGAATTATTTAATCAGTATAATATGAGGGGCATAAAAAAATTTTATAACTTTAATTATTATTAAGCTTTAATTTATAAATATTGCTAGATATAAAGATTATTCTTTTATCTTTTTTATTATTCATAAATTCAGTTTATACAATATCCATATTTTGATTATTTATTCCACCAAGATTAACTATACACAATAATTTTTGATTTAATATAAATAAACACTTTTAAATAAAATTTATTCTTGTGAGAAATTAAGTAAATAATTACATTAGTTTGAAATTTCTATTTAGATAATATGATTTTAAATTATTGATGGTATCCAATAATAACTAAAGATCCAAAAAATGAAAATTATAAATAAATTAATTTGATATTGAAAAATTATATTATTTTTATCATCCATAATAAAGTAAAAATAAATTATTATAATTTAAACCATATTAAAGAAATTTATTTACATTAATACATATCGAAAATAACTTTGGATCATTAAAAAATTCTTATTCATTTAATATTTAAATAATTATTTTTTTATGGAAATATCGATTAATTGCTAGAAGTTGTTTACATATAATTTTTTAACACACTTAAAATTTCTACATATGTTGAACTAGAATACTATAGAAATTAAAAATATTTGGAACTATAGATAATCTAAAACTATTTAAGAATAACTTAAAATTTGTATAAATATTTTTATTATTACTTTATAACAAATTTTTATTTTTAAAAGTATTATAAGTATTAATATAAATAAAATTCATGAAAATAATGCATTCTTTCTGTTAAATTATTGACAAACCACAAAACTTTAAGTATAGTTTAATATAGAAAATACTATTCAAAAAAACTTAAAAATTATATAAGATATTTTATAATGTATTAGTTTAATATAAAAGGATTTCATATTTTAAATTTTATTTTACAATAAAAAGATAAAAATTTTTATTGATTCATCATCTAATTGTTTGAGATTTTTTAAAATAATAATTTGTGAATTTCTAATTAAGCTTTTTATTTTTATAATAAATATTTATATTTTTTAATTAAAGATATAAATAAATGTTTTATATAAAGATATATGATAATTAATTGAAAAGATTTGCTTAGTTTTTTAAATATATTTATAATTTATTTGGAAAAATTACCATTTATATAATAGTTTTCTATTTTTAATATACCATCAATTATATTTTGAACTTAGAATGTTAAAAACTTTAGATTGGACTAATTCAAAAAGAAAAAATAAATTAAAGAATCAATAGTAAATATTTTGCCACAGTAAAAATAATTATATATAAATTAAATTAAATTAAAAAGAATTATTTTACATTATTTTTTTAAAAATAAAAAATGATAAATTCCATTGGGGAAATAAACTACACAAGATAAATACTAATTAAATAACATTCTTAGTGTTTAAATAATGTAGATATATTTTTTTCAATAATAATTATTCTCTAATTTAAAAATTTATTTTAATTATATTTTTATTAAAAAAATGAAATAAAAATTAGAATTCATACCATTAATAAAGCAATAATTTTATATGACAAAATTTAAAACTACTAATTAATTTCATTTACTTTGTGCAAATTTAATTTAAGAAATCTATGATAATATTATATAAAATTTATTATTTAAATTATTATGTATATCATATCCTTTATAAGAAACATTAATAATTAATCTCAAAGTTACATTATTTTTCTAAATTAAATATAATTTTATATGCTTAGTTAAATATACTTAAAAATAAATTTTTTTTTAAATTTTGTTGCTAATTTTAAGATTAAAAATATAAATAAAGTGTTTAAGGTTTTAATATTTAGGTTAGAACATTTAATTTTAATGTTAAAATATTAGTATAAAGTGCGTATGAGCTAGCAATCTCTTTACTATTATTTCATGTTAGAAATATTAATTTAGAAAATAATACGTTTAATTTATTCAATAGTTTTTACAAAAATTATTATTAATTTAAAAATGTAAAAATTGTATTATGAATGCATCATTAATTATTTACAATTAGCATTATTGTGATAAGAATGATTATTATTATACTAATAAATAAATTATTTTGATTAATATATTACTTTTAAATAGATTTAATTATATTTGTTGAACAATAATAATAAAATAAGATAGATAAGTACATAAATTACTACTCTCTTTAATTTTACATTGAAATAAAATTAATAAATATTATTTTAAGATATTAATGATATTAAAATAACCAAATATTATTATAATAATATATGTTTTTATTATAATTAATTTTTCTATTGAAAGTAATAAATAAAAATGTTTAAAATAATTATGAATAAATAATTTTAAAAAGTTTTTAATCTTAATTAAGAATAAAAATATAATACAGTCGAAATCTTGTCTAACGAATTTCTAACTAAGGAAAATGTACGTTTAACGAACAAAATTTTTTTGGTATAGTATTAATATTACCAAAAATAAAAAAACTAACTAATTTTTTTTATTTAAATAAGAGACAAAGCCCAATTTAGAGAGCTAAAAAAACGAGAAAAAGATAACAATATCTCAAAAAATAGGAATCTTAAATTTTAAACTACAAAAAAAAGGTGTAACGCAAAATTAATTGCGGAAAAATTTAATTGTCTTATCGGGAGCTTTAATAAAAATCTAGAAGAGGGATTAAAAATAACAGCAGATGCTACTACAATTTAAGTGAAATGCAACATAGTACAGTTAAATGAGTTTAAAAATTAAATATCTTACACTTTATGGATGGTTTTATACCAAAAGAAAGCAAAATCATGTTATTTCTTATAATTTATTAATAGATCCAGCATTGTTGATGACTCAGCACAACAGATTTAATGAAATTAAAGCATCAAACTCTTTGATTAATAATATTACAAAATTTTTAACGAAATTGTTTGAGGAGAAGAATTATTATTAAAGCCAAAAAAATTGGTCAATTTATGGTCAATTTTTGAAAAAACTTGAAAAAATATGCAATAAAAGATGTGTAATATTACCATCAATCAAATTTACTTTTCAAGTTTCCTGTTAAGAATATTTTGCCTATTTCAAAGAAGAAAACGGCATCTAGAAAATTTTTAAAAGAAAGAGTCACGAACTCTTTTGTTTTAGCCGTGCTGGCGAAATATTATGTCACTAATCATGGAAAAAGCAGAATATCCACGTGGTTTGAAAAATATTCATGTAAAAGAACTAGCTATAACATATAAAATAATGGTGAAGCTTATATAATAAGTTGGATATTTCATGGTGATTGTAAAGCTAAATGAAGGAATGAACAACGAAAAACAAAAATATATTTTAATATAGACAATTTTACCCGTTCACAACAATACTTGCAACTGTCAAATGTCAATCTTTAGTTTTTGCTGCCTGTCACAATATCAAAAATACAAGTTCTTAACCAAGCAATTATTCGTTCCTTCAAAGCCCATTACAAAAAAATTTTGATGGGAAAATTTTTACTTAAAGATTAGTAAAATAATCGGTCACACGGTTCTCATTAACAAATAATTGTAGTTAAATCACTTCCAATAATTATTGAAGCTTGACCCTCTGTAAGTAAAGAAATAGTAAAAATTCTATTGGAAAAGCTTTTCAAAACTGGGATAGTAATGTAACAGTTAAATTTGTTTCTTATGGTACAGAAATCAGCTTGCAAGCAGAAAACGATGAAATTGATTTTTCAATAAACCTGATTGGTATTGTTGATGATGAGCCAATAATTGAAATTTTTGCGACACTATATTATGGAAACATTTTCTATAGCGATAATAGTGATGAACAGGTCGCTGATAAAAAAATTTGATACTTCACAGTTATATCCTTATTGGATAAAATTGAACAGTACATATTAGAAAAAGGCTGTTCTGATTTTTTATCTTTCCGAAATATTAGGAATTAAATTTTAAAAGCAGAAAAGAGAAAAGGATACAACATAGTTTTTTTTAAAAGACGATTAAATACTAAATGATTTTTTTATGTTATTTTGCAATTCTGATTTTATTAAAAAGTATTTTTTTCTTTATTTTTAAATATCAAACAGAGATTTTTTTAAATTTACGCGTTCTTTATTTAAGCATTTTACTGTATTTAATAAAATTCATATCAATAATTGTAAAAATTAAAACAGATATATTTTGTTTTGTTTAATACTATTTTAAATCAAATTTAAGGTAAAAAATCTTTTTTTAAAAGAAAAATTATAGATAATGAATATTTTTAATATTCTAAATGAAGAAATAAATATATAATATAAATTTAATTATAAAAATTAATACTGTTCTAAATAAAATCGTTAATTTTACTCATTTGAGTTCAAATTCCAGTAAGTAATTTCAAAAAATTTGAAAAACTATAAAAATATATGAAGTATTATAGCATCTATCTATTAGTAAATTTATCTTATGGTTAAAAACATTTTCTTTATTGATATTAAATGTGTCTAATTTTATCTATATATTAATATCAAATTTATCAAGAGTCAATCTTTAATAGTTAATAAAATTTACATAACTTAATAATTTAGTAACGAATATAGTGAATTCCTACTAATAAGAAAATAAACAATAAATTTTAAAATCTGATCCTAATTGGAAAATTTATCTCTAAACAAATCTTTATAACATCAATTTTATACTATAATTAATTAGTATAATTCAAATATATATAATAAAAATGATTAACTTGCAAAAATATGTTTTATTCATTTGATAAATAACAATCAATAATATTTTTAGTATAATTTTTCTTGTTTCTGTTTTGTTTACTAAAGCTTAATTTTAAATTTTATGCTATACCTAACGAATTTTTTATTAATATAGAAAATTTTTATTTTTACAAAGCTTCAATTACAATTAACTAACCTAATAAATCAAGTATCAATTTTACATTTTTTAATTATATTACTTATAAAAACTAATAAAAATATTTATATTTGATAAATTACTTGATTCCTATATAAAAACTAGTTTTATTATTTATTTAATAAGTCTTAAATGAAACATGACAAAGATTTAAGTTCGAAAAATTGAAAATGATTCATTAAATCAAATATTCTTGAATATCAAAATAATTTTTAGTATAATAATTTAATCTTCATTTAAAAATTTATCAATTTTGTGAATAATTATATATTTTTCCATTCAAGGTTTCAGATGCTATTAAATAAATTAAATATTTCAAACCTTTGAATCTAAAGTCAATAAATATCTACAAAAAAAATCTACTAATACAAAAAAATATATATTTTACATAAATTTATTCTTATTTTTAATTACCAATTTTTTTTATTAAATACCTATATTCTATATTAAAAAATTTAAATTGAAACTAATTATATTTTTATAGACTGAATAAATGATTTTTATATGATTAACATAGAAAAAAATCCAAAGAATTAAATGGTTATTACTTTTACAATTAATGTGGAAATTTTTTAATATTAATATTACTTAAAATTTAATTTTATACTAATTATTAAAATATAAAATTAATAATTAATTTTTCAAAAGTTCAGATTTTTAGAAGTTAATAAGTTTTAAAATTTAATAATTTGAATAATAAAACATAATAATATGAAAATATATAAGAATTAGAAATTAATGTTTGATTATATTTTAATAACGTTGATATATATGTATAAAAATTAAATAATTTTGTTGATAAGATATTTTTGATATAAGAGATTTTTGGAGTCAAGATTGTTTTTTCCTCCTAGGAAGAAAAAATAATCTTTAAATTTAAGACGTTATATAAATTAGAAAATCTATATAAAATTTTTTTTTTAATACTATGCAATGTGATTTTTGAAACCAATCAAACATCGTAACATGTGGTCCATCTTATAATGCAATTACATTTTTGCATGTGAATTAAGTTTAATTTGAATTAAACTTTTGACACATTTAAAACGAAATGAAAAATCTCAATACTAAAGGAACCAAGATGTAAAAGCTTGCAGGTGGATAGTAGAAACTTGTAAATATGATAAATAGTATTTTTCTTTAAGAATGAATTCTTTTTTCATTCAGTTTTACATCTCTTCTAATTATGTATTCACTTTTTGTACTTATGATCAGAGACAGGCCCTTAAAAAAGACAGTTGAAGACTATATAGTTTATTAATCTGTAGGAAGGCTTTTATTTTCTGCATGAAAGAAAAATTGCAAATTATTTCTTCATTAAAAACCTAGTGTTAGTTAGTGGTACTAGTCGAGTGCTCCAGATTGACGAGTCACTTTTTCGATTTAAGCCGAAAAATCACAAGGGAAGAGCACTCAAGTACGAATTTTGAGTATTTTTTTATTGATAATTCTACAAATTTTAGCAAGATCTCTTTAAAATTGGTGGAAAACCGTTAGGTAAACTCATTACTACAAGTTATCTTTAATATGGTTAGGAGTAAAACTTGTATTTTGAGCCATGAATGGAAGTATCACAACCTTTTAAATAATATTTAGGGTTATAGATACCTACTGGTAACCATAAGGTGCATTTTGTTGACTGAGAAACCAGAACGAACACTCAAAAAATGGAATTACTGTTGAGATAGTTGAAAACTAAATTAGAAACCATGAAAGGTGATAACTAAACAGTTTTAGGGTTTTATCTTTAATAAGAGATGTGTAGCCAAAATATTCCAAAAAGGCAGTTGAATGTGATATTTGATCTTATTGTAAATTAATATTAATAAATTATTTGTTGATGTTAATTTTAACTAGTTTAATTTTAAATTTTAAAAATCTGTGTAATAATTAAAATACAAGTGTTTTAAAATCTAAAAATTGTTTATTTTTAGTTTTTACAAATTGAATAATTTTTTAAATTTAAGTTTTTATAGGGGCAAATAAACAATCTTGATGCGAGTTTTGTAACTTATTTAATAAAATTAATTCGAATTAATAAATTGAATATTTTTTATATTGTTGTTTATAGACAAAAGAATTTTCTATTTTGTTATTTATCGAATTTTGACATTTTTTTATAATATAGTTAAACCCATATAAAATATTTTTGTTTGATAATTAAGAAAAAAATAATATTTTTTTTTAAACAAAATTGTTAATTTTTGTAATTAATTATGGTTTTGTCAAGTAAAATGTTTTAATATTCAAAAGAGAAATTAAGTTAATAAATTTTAATAAAAATATTTCAAATTTATTTTATATCATAATTTTATTGTTTATTAAGCCTTTAAGGATTTTTAATTTTTATTAAATGGTTAAATAAAAAAAAATATTTCAGAGAAGTAACGATTTTATATTAAATTAAAGATTTTTAGTTATTAATAAGGAGGAAATATTCATAAGTTATAATAAATATTGATATATAAATAATTTATTTTTTAATAAAAATATAAATATAGTTATCTTTTAAAAGTTAAATTTATGTTTTAATTGTTATACATAAAGAATAAGACTAGTAAAATTTTTAAAATACAAGTAAAAATATTCATGAAAAAGATAGATTATTTAATAAAAATTTCAAATATAATATAAAAACAACCATTTTTAATATAAAATTATATTTAATGGTTTTATTTAAATTTATAATCACATGAATCACAATCAATCATATTAAAAGTTCTATGTTTTTTATAATCCTAAAATTTATAAAAAAATTTTAAATTTAATTAATTATTTATAAAATAAATTAATAAAAATGGAATTATAAAACTCTATAAATATCATTATTAAGCTAAATAAAAATTATAATTAATTGATTACAATTATAAATTATTGAATATCTTACGTATGAAACTTATTAACATGAATTTTTTAGGATTTTGAAAAAAATATAAATTAAGGCTATAAAAGAAATGATTAATTTGCTTGATTTAATAAATTTTCTAGAAATAATGAAAAAAAAATTAATATTAATTTCCCGTATTAAGGAAATAAACCCCATGTAAATAATATTATGATTTTAAGTCAATTAAATATATATTTAACAAAAATAGAATATGTAAAATGATCGTTTATAAATTTCAAGCATAGCCATTTTTGAGAATCATTATGTACTAAATTATAAATATATAAGCATTTTTCAAAATTATCTAGAATAAAATTATCTGTATTTATAATACAATTAAAAAATTCAGAATATATTCTTTAATATCCTAAATGACAATTTTTATGTAAACTTTCTGTTGATATCAATAATTATTTCATTTTTGAAAGTATCTATAACACTATTACTAAAACAAATTGCATTTTTATTTTCATAATTTCAAAATAATATCATTTTGGCCATATAGAATATGTATTTAAAATTTTACAATCTAATAGGTATTTACTAAAAAGATGTATGACGATTTCTAAGTGTATAAAAAGATTTATTAAAAAATCTACTTTAAAAAAGAACTCCGAAATTGAAAATATATTTTAATTCTAATAAATTATTAAAAAACTTAAAAAAACGAAAAAATAAAATTAGTAACTTTTTTTCCAGCATTAAGTTTATAAAATTTAGATATTACAACAATTTGCCAATCATAAATTTTTTTTTTGTCATATTAAAATTACTTAAATTAAATGTAATTTTTTCTGATTTTAAACCCATTATTAACTTTAGCATAGAAATATTTTATAATTTTTTATAGAAAAATTAAAATATATTAATTTCTTTACATGCTTTCTATGTTACTATTTATATTCAAAATACCTAAGCATACTTTCCCATTCACAGGCGATTTTTTTTTAATATCTGTTTGGAACTTAATACATAAATATAATTACTGGAGTGAAAAATTATAACAATGGCAGACAAAATTTTTCTTTATTGTTTTCATCTTGAATTGAATTTTAGTTTATAGAGAAAAAATCTTCTTTACATCTATTAAACTATTCAATTTTTATAAATAATAAGTCTATTTTGCAGAAAAAATATTTTTACAAAAGTTCCTTAAACACGGCTTTATTTCGACTTTGAATGTCCTATCAATAGAAATTTACCACACATTAGGTCTTCAGGCTAAAATTAATTTAAAAATAGATAAATAATATCAGGTAAACAATTTTTAGATTTTAACTTTCTAACGACCTATAATTGCTAGGATTTAACCTAAAGTTTTGACAAGTACTTTTTGTTTCTTAATTATTTCCTATCTTTAGAACGAGAATAATTTACTAAATTTATCATAAGACAACTGCTAAAAAGTTTATTTGATGATGACAATCTATTTTTGATTGGAAAAAAGACTATTCTATTAATTGATGTTATTACAAAAAGTAGAAAAATTTTTTCAGGTGGAAATTTATAGCTATCATGTAAAAAATTTGGTTTGTAAAAAAAATTTAGTAATTTTATTTTAATATAACTTAAATAAATATTTAAATTTATTAAAAAATCCTCTCGCAATTTATTTTAATAAAAGCTTGTATAATTATTCTAAAAATATTATTTTCAATAGAAATAAAATTATTTTTTCTTTTTTTTTTTGATGAAAAATTTTAAGAATTAATTATTTCAAGCAAAAATATAAATTTAAAGAACTTCGTGATAACTAATTTTTAATTAATTTAAGTATTAGCTTAGATTGGAAAATTTTTTTAATTAACCAAACTATTTATCAATAATATTACAAGATATTTAATAAGTTTGTATTTTTTTTTCTTCATAAAAATTACTTTATAACAACAATTTATTTACATTTCGAAAATTAAAAAGAATTTTTTGAAAATTTTTAAAAAAAATACAATTTTGAATTAGTACAATATAAAAAAGGAATAAAAAATTTTTGAGAAAAAAATTAATAGAAAAATTTTAGGAAAAGAATTAAAATATTATATTGTATAGATTTTATAAAAACTATAAAGTAATACTTATGCATTTTAAAATTTATTTTTTAAATTTAATATACTGAAGAATGAAAATTTAATTGAATCATAACTGTGTATAAATTTTATTAAAAAAAATCTATAATAGAAATCATTATAATTACAAATATTTATAAAGTTTTAATCGTAAATGAAATTTTATATTAGTTACATATTGTAAAATTTTTTTATAATTAATTTTTAATTATATATCGATAACTAGAATTATATAAATAATCAGAATTCATTCAATTATTATTCAAACGTAGATTTCAAGAATGCTTATTTTAATTAAATATACTATTAAAGGTTCATTAAGAAATTGGATAAGTAAATAAATTGGTAAAATATTATAAAATATATTTTATTTTATTTTCTAAATTTTATTTTATTCAATTCTAATATTTTTACCAGAAACGATTTTTACTTATCAAGATATTTTAAATATATATGTGTACCTTTTTGAA
>CAKKLC010002511.1:27292-52764 GCA_918559645.1 Ceratonova shasta | reverse complement strand
TATATATATATATATATTTGTTAAATAATTTATATTATTCGTATTTGTTTCAAAAAAGTCGGTAACCGACAACTCGCACAAAATATTTTAAATCTTTACTAGCCGAAAATGAAAAAAAATAATTTAATAAATTATCTTTGCAGTATTTTTCTTCAAAAAAAAAATTATAGAATTTCATTATAGTATTTAAAAAAGAGGAAATACTAAATGTCCTATTATTTTTAAAACAAATTTTTAATTTTTTGTTAACTTGTTTAATTTCTAGATTTTTAAAAATGTCTACATTAGCCCTTTTTATATCGTTTATAACTATATCTTTTTGTTAAAAAATATCTGTAATAAACTAAGTTATGTTAGGATTAGCAATCGTAGTTCTAAACTATAAAGTCTAATTCCAATATTTAGCATTATTTGAGGTTCTTGGCAATCTTGAAAAAACTCTTTCATATATATAATCCTAAATTGAATGTAATAAGAAGGATTTATATATTCAACGATGGTATAAATATAAATTCCAAAATAGCTTTTTTTAAATATGTTATAAAATCAGTCAAACCATCAATATTAAGATTGATAACTGACTTCGAAATATAACGATATCCAAATAGAATATCATCAACTATCACAAAGGATAAAAATATCATCATCTAGATAATTTTTAAAAAACTTTAATCGGTTTTATATCGATTTAAAAACTCTAAATTTCTTATTCGATCCCAAAAAGTTTATCCTGAATAAAAAAAAACCTTACGTTGATGATGAACTGGTAAATGAGTGAAAAGATGAATTCATAAAAGCTCTCTCAAATATCTGAAATTATAATTCGTGAATTAGCTTAATAAAAGCTATTTGCATTTATTGAATACATTCATATTATATTCACCAGTTTTATTAGTCGTAATAATGTAAGAAAAATAGATAGTTTTGCCTAGGAAATAACCATGCAAAACTGAAATTGATAGAAACCATGAGGTTCTAATCTAAAGGTAATTGATTATAAATATATTGATTTTATCAAAAATTCTAGTTGTATATTCAAAGCAATAAACAACAATTTTATCTGGATCTGCATATCTACTATCAAATCTTAAGAATTAATTCCCCTTTGCATCTTTTTCAAAAGATTAAGATATATCCTGATGCTTATGGAATATATTTTGGCAAATTATTTCTTTCTCTAGTAGAATTATCTTTCAGTTAAGAGATATGATGCATAATATCAACTCTTTTTATAGTTTTGAATTAAAAAAATATGATTTGCTATTTTATCGCTTGCTCTTTTAATTTTTAAAACCACTCGGATCTTAATTATTTAAAATTTTCTTAGTTTTTGAATTTTTTTTGGAACTACATAATGAGAACATTTGACTGTTCTCATTAAAAATATTTTCTACATTGAAAAAACACTGAGTTGCCATTTGCTTTATTCTGGCGTCTCCATCTTGTAATTTTCTAAACCAGAATAGCCCATGGAATAAATATTATCTACATATATTAATAGATCTTTTCCACTCTGCGATTTTATAAATTTTAGTTAATTCATATTTTGTTTGCAAATTAATTTAATTAAAACTAATCTACAAAATTAATTAATTATTCTTAAAAAGAATGCTTTAAAGTTATTTTTTTAAGATTCGATAGTGTAGTTAGCATCGGAGAATCGAGTTTACTTTGTTTATTGGTTACTTAGTTAGTTTAATTAATGTAAAATTTTTTTATGCAAGGTATGGGTAAAATATTTGTTGTTAAGGTTTTCCGACAACTTGTCTGTAGGTTATTTGTAAGCAATCAGGTTTTTTTTTAAATAAAAATTGATATTTGAATGTATTTATTAAATAAATCATGTTATTCGTATTTGTTACAAAAATAAAAATATTTAAGTACTTATTTTCATTTATATTTAGATAAATAAATATTACTTGAAAACTAATTATTTAAACTCATTGAATATATTTTAAATTATGTTTATGAAACTTTTAATAATAATATATACTTATAAATTTGATTATAACACTATACTATTATAAAATATTAATAAAAACTGTAATTTATTTAATCCTTATAATGTAATTTTTTTTTAATATAATTTACTTAGTAAAAATCAATCTTATAATTAATTTCTATTTTTTTGTTCCAAATTAACATTTTTTATTTTATAATAACAGATTATTAAAAAAAAAATTTCTCAACTTAATATTTTAGTTTTATTATCAAAATTAACGGATTTGTTTTGTTATATAATAGACTTATAATTCATTTATATAATTCAAAAATCATATTACAATGATACTATATAATTTTTCAAATATAAATATATATATATATATATATTTATATATATGATTCTAATAAGATTTAGCTTTTAAATATTATAAAAATAAATAAATATAATTTGGTTATATAAAACCAACAAACATTGATAGAAATTACGACATATCTAATTTAATATAATTTTTAAAAATTTTCTAATCATTATGTAATATGATTATTATATCAGTAATACAATTATAAAAAATTTTTTTAATTAATTTTTTATTATAATATATTTTGTCACTGGTGAATTAATTTGTTTAAATTTTATATTAATTATTAATTAAAAAAGGATATCTCCTAATCTAATATAGCTTCCTGTATTAATATTTTAAATATTTAGATTGTTTAAAGATATTTATTTTTTTCAAATTAGGTAATTCGAAACAGTTTATTTTATTTATATTATAAGTATCTTAACAAAATATAATTAAAAATTTTTAAAATTGTTCATAGTTTAATTCTCAATATTTGAATTTTTCAAATGATATCTTTTTATTTTTTAAATTGATGATAATTATTTTCAATTATTCTCAAATTTTTTTTCTATATCATTAATTCGGAAAAAAATTATAAACTCGTTATTATTTTTATACTTCTGAATTCTATTAGATACTAATTAAAATTATAGCTATCAAATTTATACTTTTTTGAAAGCATATTTTGAGTTTTGTTGATTTTTTAATTATCTTTTTATAAAATAATTAACTATTGAATATCACATTTTAAATTTATTTTAAAATAAAATCTTTTAAATGATTATTTAAAAATAATATGATTATCTTTATTAAGCAATAAATATATACACTCAAATATTTTTAAAAAATTAAATTAAATGAAATTATATATTTAATAAATTTATTTATTATGTAAAATTTTCTTCGAAATTTATAGCTTAATTTATCAGGTCTTCAATTTTTGATTTATTTCAATATTAAAAAATTAGAAGTTTCTCAACAATTATATCGTATTTTTTAATATATCAATTTACATACATAGCAAATTTTCAAATTATCATTTTACAATTTTTTAATATTTCTTAAATGTTTGTTTTTATATTTTATATTTCATCTTTCTAATTTTTAACATTAAAAGTAATATAAAATATTTTATTAAAGCTTATATTGTTATTAAAATAACGAACATTTATAATAGATCTTAATTATTATATCTAAACTATTATAATTAAAAATTTTATATGACAAATCGATATATTTATAGAAATATAATACCCAGTCATTTTTTTTATTAACAAAATTTTTTTTTAATGAAAACAAAAAAATTTTTATCAATTTAATACATTATATTTTTTTATTTAACAAATTTTTATTTTACAAACACGTTTTTTAACCCAAATCATCAATGGCTAGAACCAACAATAAAATGAAAGAACGAAAACCTTATAGCATAGAACTCAAGATGACTGTTATGCAATATTTTGAACAGAATCCTGGAGTTTCTACAAGTTTTATACCCAAACAATTTGACATGACAATTGGCACAATTAATAACCTTTTAAAAAATAAGGAATTCATAAAGAAAACATTTCAAGAATTAAAAAAAAATATCAATGGAAGAAAAAACGTTGTTTCATCTAGGAAGAAAGAAATTATTGAACCGTTTTTATTTGAATGGTTTGTGTCTCAGAGACAGTCAAATAAAATAATCACAAATGAAATTTTAAAAAATAGCCGCTATGGATTTCGCTAAAAATTATAAGTTGGTAAATTTTAAATGTTCTAATACGTGGTTGACAGGATTTAAAATAAGATATAAGAAAAGAGATAGAATAATATCTGGAGAAGAGCAGCTTGTGGATTTAAATGTGCCAGGTGAAAACTGGGAAGAATATAATAAAAAACTTTTAAATTATAGTCCCAATTAAATCTTTAACGCAGACGAAACCGCCCAATTTTTTAAATATCCGCCCAAAAAAACATTAACTCTATCTTTTGAAGATAAAATTTCAAGAAATTTTTTCAAGGCTCGAGTAACATTATTATTATCAACAAGCTCTTTAGGTTAAAAGTAGCCACCAGTTATTATTGGAAGAGCTAAAAAACCACGTTAGTTAAAAACAATTAATTTAAACAAAAATTCTGTAATTTATAAAAATTCAAAAAAAGCCTGGATGACAAGACCAATTTTTAAAGAGTGGTTATCGTCATTAAATTCATATTTTTTAACTTAAAAACGCAAAATAGCAATGATTAATGACAATGCGGCGTGTCATATAGTTAATGGAAAATCTTTTAGTAACTTAGAAATAATTTTATTGCCGAAAAATACAACTACCAAAGTTCAACCCCTTTTATCAAAGAGTAAAACATTCTTTTAAAACCAATTATAAAAAATATTTTCTTTGAAAAAATATTTTTTTTCAGAGTAAAAATGTTGATATGAAATTAATTTTACAACAAGTTACTTTATCTGATAGTATCCCGCTTATAATTAGATCTTGAGATGAAGTAAGTACAGCTACAATAATAAATTGTTTAATAAAAGCTGAAAACAACTTTAAAAACCCGTTCGAAACTTTAACTCAAACTTAAACCAATACAAATCTAAATATTAATAAATCTTTACCAAAAAAAGAAAGTGATGAAAAAAGTTACTCCACTGAAAATGAGGCTTTTATTTCTGAAAATGAATAATATGTAGAGATGCCCAAATTTGTGAATGAAAATGAAGTTGAAGTTGAATCTGAAGAGGAGCTTGAGAGTAAAGAAGAATTTATAATTGGCAAGAAAGAAGTTTTTTTAAATTTAAATATGCTTGAAAATTATTTTTATGTCAATCATAGGGAGTGTTTGCCGTTATTCTACAATTTAACTGATTTTTAAAGTTCAGAAAAAAGCAAAAAAAGAAATGGTAAAATAACAGATTATCTAGTTCAGAAAAAAAAAGAAAACTCAGATTTTTTCGTTGTTTTTTTTTAAAGAAATGGAATTTTTTGTGTTTTTCGCTTTTTGTTAATCAAAAAAATGACTGTATAAATAAATAATATGTAATTTAATATATAACATTTATAAAAAAATATCAAATTATATTACAATTTATTTTTATTTTTCATATTTAAAAATTAAATATTTTGTTAATATAAAAAAAAATCATTCAAAATCATTATTATTAATTTTAAAAAGAAAATTAAATTTAAAACCTAAATAATTTAAAATTTTTATAAAAAATTTAAATATAATTAATGAATAATATAACTAAATACATGATTTTAAATTAAATTATAATTTTAATATTTTTTATTATTTAAAATATTAATCAAATAATAATTATATTATCATTTACATATAAAAATAATTTTTTCGTAATTTTTCTATAATTTATTATATAATTTTTAATTATTTAATTCAATAAATAATAAATTTAAGTTTTAAAACAATTATTTAGATGTATATTATAATTAAGCAACATAATTTATGTTATAGCAATATTTTATTATAATAAATAAAAAAAATTAATTAAATAGTAATTTTGAAATAAATCTTGTTAATAATCTATCAAGTATACATCTAAAACAGAAAATTTTAATTAAAAGTGCTAAAAATATTCCAAAAATATAATAAATAATAATTAATTTAATATTAATATTAATATTAATTCAAGAGCTTTAATGACTTTATAATTAATGTATTAATTTATTTTGATTGAAATAAAAAAATTGTAATTGAATCTAAATTTTTAATCAAATTTTATGTAATGAAATTATTATACCTATAATTACTGTATAATAAAACAATAGTAGTTACTTCTAATAAATCCTTTAATAATTTTTCATTACAAATTAAAATTTTAGATATTAATTAATTAAGTTAAACAAATTTTAAATTTAATTTATAATTAACTACAATTTATAGAAAAGATATTGTAGTAGTATTTATAAAACTAATAAAAAAAATTTATATCAAATTTAATAATTCCTTTATATTATTAGTTATTATAGATTCTTATGTGTAGAAAATAAATATAAATACATTTATATATACTATATTAGATATAATAAATGGATAGTATTTTTTTTATATTTATTCAATTAGATAATAAATGTATTCATATTTTCTATTAATAAAAATTTAAATATAGTTTAGATAACCTTTTTCTGGGTTTGCACATATTTTTTTATAAATATAGGATATTTAAAACTCAAAATGAAAAATTAATTACAAATGTTACCTTTTAATATCCTTTTTAAACTTACTACAGTAATAAAAGGTTCATAGTTCTCGAATATTTAATATCAAAACCAAAATATTTATAAACTTACTAACCAAATCCAATTTTTTTAATATATTTATTAATTATTTTATACTTTTATTATTTTTTCCGTTAATTTTTATAACATACATTTTAATTATAAATCTATATAGTAAAAATATATCCCTTTTTTTTTAATTTTATTATCATTGAACCTATATAAATTTTATTTTACTGACAAAATTAGATAAAAAAATTTATAATTAATAGTATAGATTTTATTCTGATTAAATTTTATATTTTTTTTATAAATAAAATTATTTTATTTTGATTAAAATTTCAATTAATTCATATCTGACAATTTTAATAATTTTCTTATATACCTTTAAATAATTTTTATTATTAAACTTCAATTTAGATTTTACTAATATTAAATATAATTTGATTTTTTAAAATATTAGACTTTATAAATTTTCTAGATTAAATCACTAAACTTATTTTATTTTAAATAATTTTTTTTAAATTAAAAGTAATATACTTTATTCTATACTTAAATATTTATTATAAACTTGTTAAATAAATTTATTTTTTGAATCTGAAACACATTTTAAAATGTTTCAGAAAATGTAAAAAATTGGTTTTTTTTACTCATATTACGATCAATAATTCTTAATTCATAACAAACTTTTTTAAATTGATAAATCTTTCAATTAAACTTTATTTATGAATTTTATAATTCTACCTCTAAGTTCTATTATATGTTTTAAATAATTATTTATTTTTGTTAATAGATTTGTCTTTAAAATTATTAAATAATTTGACTAAAACAACCTCTTATTGTTTCAAGAAAGAATTCTAATTGTTTTAAATGCAATAATATCGTATTTAAAAGATTTATTTCTAGCTTAATACTTAAAATGATTTTTAACATTGTGATTACAATATTGTGCTTAGAATTTTCCTTTTATTCGACTGTATATGATTTAATATAATAGATATCTGTTCCTGTGAAAGAAAAAGAAGAATTCGTCTTTGAAATATCTAAAAATAGCGATTTTTCATCTTTGTTTAATTCGGTAGAAAATAACGTAAAACATTTAAAAAATTTTAGATTCTTTTATTAAATCAAAATTTATTTGTAAAATAAAATAAATTTTTAGAAAATGTATTCCAAATCGTCTCTAAAACAGGATTCTGAACCTAATAAAAAAGTAAGTGTTCAATATTCTTTTGAAAACAATTTAATTGTAATGATAATATTAATATAATAAGAAATTTTATATTAAAATTAATACCGATAAGGTCATAGTATATAATTTGACATATATTAGGAATTATATTCAGAAATTTCATTAGTGGGGAAAATGGAATATTTTTTCAGCAAGCAAGTGACACATAAAATAAATTCTTAGGATAAATATGACTGTTATATAGATAAAATTGTAGATAAATTTGTACTAAAAAATATTTAATTTAAGATTTACTATGATTTCATACATAAAGAACATAAATACGTATCACATTAAAATTGTTTTAGTATTTTTCATTAAGATTGCCACAAACGTTCAAACATGGTGATGAGTTCGATTTTAAACTACTGGCAAATTCAGAAGGAGAGGTAGTAATTTTATTAAAATAAAAGGTTTATTCAATAATTGATGATAAATCAGAATTTGTAAAAATAATTATACTTATAGGAAGTTACTGTTTCAAATAATCAAGATTATAAAAATGATCCAGATTCGAATATCAGTGATGATTGGGTTCAAAAAATGGACGAATTAAAAGCTTTAAATATAAAGCAAGTATTAGTTCCACCTTCAAGTTAATAAAATTTGGTTTTAAACAAAATAACTTTTAGTTAGAATTATATTAGATTTTTTAGTAAAATAATGTTAAAAATCAAAATTTTGTTACTAAATAACCATATAATCTTTTGAAAAATTTATACATTTAATTTAAAATCGAATCAATTTAAATACTTAGTATGAACTCATCAAATAAGGATTTATAGAATTTAAGTTAACAATTTTAAATCTAGCAGTAAAATTTTCATTTTTAAGAATTTAAAATTTCATAACTTCATTATAATGTTCAATATGATTTAAATTTAAAATACTGTAATAATTTAACTTTTGATTTTAGATTTAGCTTATCATAATGATTTTGTAAGAATTTTAAAGTATTTTTAACTAATTTAACCATTTTTATACCTCAAAATAATCTGTATTGTCTCGATTTAATTAGCATTTTTTTTAATTCAGTTAAACATGATAAAGCTTCATTTATTAATTAAACAAATAATATATTAATAAATATCGTTAAATACAAGATTAATATTTGTATTTCTAACGAGAAATTATATTTTTATTAAACTAGGTAAAAACAAAAGTATTAATAAGGTGAATGGTAGATTTTCACAGTAAGTACATAAAAATTTATAAAAAAGTTAGATAATCCTGAATATGTCATGAAAAATCATATACATATTGTAAAGTTATATAAAAATTATAAATTAAAATTTCCTAAAGGTTTTATAATTAAAAAGATTATTAAAATAATAAAATCATTTAGTATTCATACATTTATTGATATTTTTTGCAACTTCTTAAATAAATTTTAATTTTTTAAAAATATATTTATTTTAATTAAGGAATCATGAATAGATTAAGACATTAATAATAATTAGAATTAATATAGCTAACAAAAATTATAGATGTGTTTTTCAAATATATTTATAACTATAAATTTAAAATTTAATAGGGTTAATAAAATTAATAAATTTAAAGAATAATTGAACTATTAAAAAAACTATAAATATTTTTATAGACTTCCACAATAAAACATATCAGCTATATTCTTAATATTAAAAAAAACAAAAATTTCGAATATTATCACCATTGAACATTAGATTTAATAATCTAAGTATAACACTTTGTATGATTAAAAATAAAGTGTGAAATACTCAATATATAAGTTTGAATTATTGTTATTTTATATATATTGATTCTAATGTTTGTTATTTTCCAAATAACTTTACTGATTTAATTTTCAATTTTTTTATAATGGATTTTTCAATTTTTTTAGTATTAGTCTAATACTTTATTAAACCTTGGATTTAATTTTATTAAAATTAAGGATCTTGAGAAATCATTTGTTGAAATTTTTAAGTATTTAAAATAAGAAAAATATTTATAGATTATTTTGAAAACTATATGAGAAAAAAATTTAAAAAAACTAGGGTTAAAATAATTAATTATGTTTTTTTTTGAATTTAATAAATTAAATTTAATTTGAAAAAAAAAGATTTAAAATTTATTAAATTTTATAATTTAATATAATTTTGATACTAGGATTTTTTTATACTTTTTTAAATATTACGTATTGAAAACTTAGTATTAATTATGTTTTTATTATAAATTTATGCATATAATATTTGTTTAAAGTATAATAAAACTATTTTTTTATAATTGAATTATACAACAGGTTAGATATTTGTTATATAAAAAAATATATTAGGTAAATATTTTGAATAAAATTTAATAATAAGTAAAATAAATTTGATCAAAAATATTTAAATAATTGAAATAGAGTATTTTTAAAGCTTTTTGTAGATTTAAATTCTCCATTTGATTATTAAATTTATTTTTTATTATTTCAAAAACTAGTATAATTGTATGTAAAATAAAAGTTTATTAGGTACGAAGTAAAAAAAATTGATAAAAATTAAGAAAATAGTTATAAATATTTTAATTATTTCCTAAAAATTATATTAAAAAAATATATAAATTTTTTGTTTTTTTGAAAATTGAAATAATCAATATTTAATGATTAAATATAACAAAATATTCTATATAAATAAAATTTCAATGATTTTTTAATATCTTATACAAAAATAGTTTTTTTAAGATTTTATAATAACATATTGCTAATTTTTTAATTTTATCCTAATTTGAAAAATGTAAATAATATAACATGCACAAAAAATATTTCTAAATAGTAAATATTAAAAAAAGTTTATCACAATAATAAATTAATATAGATAAAACTATAATGATAAAAATAGTCTAAATAAAAAAAAATTATTTATTTAACATAAAATTATTTAAAATTTTACTAATGAAATTTTTTTTTATTAATAAATAATCCTTATTGGATAAATTTATTATTCTTTAATTAAAAATAATAAATTTTATTGATAATAGATACTCATGTAACTTTATATGCTCTTTAAATAAGGTAGAATAAATATAAATTATAATTGCTCATGTCTATAAATATTTTAAATTAAGTGATAAAATTAGAATAAATTTATTGTTACTTAATATATGAATTATGGTTGATAGATTATTTATCTCTTTATTTTTTTTTAAAAAAATGGAAATATCATAAAAAGTATCTCCATTATTATATTTAATTTTTAAGGAAGTACGTAACTATTTAATATTAATTTTCTACAATTATTTAAAGAGAAATTAATTTTTTATTGTACGTACAGAAAGAAATCCTTAATAATAATTAATAATGTTCAAACTATTCATAAAAATCAAGGTTAATATAACCATAACAATTTTCTAATATAAAAGGTTATTAAATTAGATTTTAAATAACATTGATATTATAATTAATAAAATTTTAAAATAAGTATTTCTTTTTTTAATTTAAATATTTCAATTATAATAACTGATAATATAAAAGAAATATTAAAAGATTTATAATTATTACTTATTTTTAATCTTAATGAGAAATTTTTTAAATAGGTAAGCATATATTTACATATTAAATATTAAAAAAAAAACACAATTTTTTCTAATATTAGATACTTAATATGTTAAATAATATATCTAATTTTGTAAAAATATTTATTTTATAAACAAAATAAGGTTTGTTTCGCTTTCATTACGTCTTTGAATTTTTATTACATTTTTCAAACAAAGAGCCATCTTTTATATAATGAGAGTTTTATAAAAACAGATAGAAGAATAAAACATTTTTTACTTTGATGAAAAGATAATGACATAGAAATTACTAAAATCTATATATGCTCATTGTAATTTGGGAAATACATAAAGAATATATTTTTAGATAGGGATGGTATCATTAGACAAAAAATTAATGTGAGATTTGTAATCCATAAACAATAATCAAATTCATTAATAATAACCATTATTTGGAACGGCAACAAACCTTGACATGTGTCTATATGTCTTGGAAAAGATAGTTTATATTTTGAAAAGTAAATATTTTAGATTCATATTTAATATTATTTACAAATATCTGAAAAGTAATACATATCAAGATATTAACCATGAACTTTGTTATCATATAAAAATTGTAAGCAGATATGCAGATTTAGTAAGATACGTGATATTTGATCATAACGCCTATAATACAATGAAAATATGTAGTTTTTTAATGATGGAACTGAAAAATCGTTTTTGAGACCAAAGTATAGTTTTTTTAAGGAAATACAACAGGAGACGTCTGATAGATTGACAATAGGTTGTAGTTATTAAAAATAATGTACGTCTAAAGGTTTTTATTATACCTTTTGCTTATTAGAATGCTCAAAGAATAGTTCAGATTATTAAGGAATAAAATTATCCTGATAGAATAATTGTTATAGATGAACGTTTTGATAATTGTACTGATATTAGAATGATATGTTATAGAATTTATTCATAAGACTGTAATCCATAATTTTATTTTTGTCAAAAACACAGATTTGGATGTTTATACTTAGAATATAAAAGTAATCTGGTCTAAAAGTGCAAAATTTCTTCCTTTGAAAATTGACATCAGTCTAAAGAAATGTATTGAATATTTAACATAATTCATATTGTACTTCAGGATAAAGAAAAGAAAACGATTTTTTACTTTACTTTTCTGATAAAAAAAAATTAAGATTAATTCTATTTTTTTTTATTTTCGTACAATTTTTTTTTAATTTTGTAAAGCCACAATCTAAATTGAAAGGTGCCGTGAAACCAGCAAGATTTAAAAATATTCTCAAGAGATAGCTCATTAATTAAATTATAAAAATTAATTTGTAAAAAATAAACTAATAATTTTTTTTTATTATTTAAACAAATATAAATTGTGTTACATACAAGCTTATAGCTTCTAAATAAAAAAAAATACGGTTTTGGTAATAATTTATTGAAATAATAAAAATAATTTATAACTAGAAATAAAAATGACCAAATTAAAAATAAAAATTAATTAATTAAGAAAGAAAGAAAGAAAGAAAGAACCTATGTATGTAAGAAAATAAAAACTATATCGTTTCTAAATTATAAAAAAACATAAAATTAATAATTTAATACAAAAATACTAGTATTATACATAGCAATATATATTTTATGTTTAACTAACAATTAAATTAAAATATTAAATTAAAACCATTTTTAATAATTGAGACAAATTAAATTTTACTTTTAATCATTTAAAACAATAAAATTTTATAAACTAGTTATTTTTGTTTTATAAGAAATCATAAAAATTTATTTATTAAAAAAACTATTATCATGGTTACATACTAGGTTTTGAGTTCAAAATGACAACTATTTGGAACAAAAACTAAAAAATATATCAAACCGGCATTTAAAATTATTAATAATATGAAATAGCAGTGACATTTAGTAATAAATATTTTTTAATTATTCCATTTCTTTATTTTAACATTTTATATACTTTAAGATTTTAAAACTCATGTAAAAAATGCGACTTTTTAAAACTGAAAGGCAAAAATTTTTTATTTTTAATTATAATTATAGATTTTGTTTAAAAAATAAAAAAAAATATGAAATTGAAATTATTTTGAAAGTTATATAATATATTATTAATCAGAAATTTATTGCTAAATTATCAATTATTAACATTTCTATTCTTTAAAATAAAAAAAACTAAAACTCACCCTTTGAATATCAGAAAATAGAAAAGTTTCAAAACTAAGAATGCAATAAATCTTTCAAAATTACTTATAAAAGTAACAGTAAATAAAATACTTTTTTTCTATATTGAAGAATATTTTGCTCCAATAAGAAATAAAAATGAAAGGAAAACACAGAAATCTTTTAGAAATATATTTTAAAATCAATTAAAATTAAATGAAAAGGTATTCGGTAATATTCTTAAAAACAACATTATTTGTAATAAAGCGTCAAAATAAAACTTTTTAAGAATTAATATTTTATATGTAAAATAATAGAACTATTTTAATATTTCAAAATAATTTTTAAAAAAATATTTTAATCATTTAATAGTGTACATTCTCCTAAAGGCTTATCAATCCTTAAAAAATATTAAAAAACTTAAATAAATTTATTTTTTAACCATACTTTCTTAAGTATATAAGTATCAAACAATTATTAAGAAAGTAGAAAAGAATAGTTTCACCTGACAAACATATCTATTAAAAAAACTTACTAAGATAAGTTCATAAACATTTTTGACTTTATTATTATATTAATTTGCTGTAGATAATATATTTCAATGTTATATGATATTAATGGATAGTACTGTGACTAATCGAAATTTTAAATACATTTTGATATAGTGTTTTAGATATCGAAATCCATTTTAACCTTCATGCGTATATCGATTTCAGGCGAAATTGTAGCGAACATCTTGTAATAAATATTTTTTCCATAATTTTAGATTTTGGTAAACTAAATTGGATGTAATGTTTGCTTTTATTTGTTAAAAAACGAATGAAACAAATTTCTATTCATATTACCATGAGATCTTTTTTTACTCATTAGTCCTAATTTCATTTTGTTTAAAATTCAGAAAATTTAAATAATGTCCAAGAGAAGTTTAATTTATAACGATTTTGACAGAAAAAAAAAATTTCTGTGGAGATAGTTTTGATCTACGCAATATGCAAAAATCCCGGATTTCAAAATTTCAGTGCATCTATCGGAAGAACAACTAACCAGATGGACCATTTTCTAAGATACTATTCTTTTTTTAAACGAATTCTAAGAACTGGAAACTTCTAGTCCAAGAGACAATAAATCTGTCATAGCTAGCGTCAGCTTATGTGCTAAAAGTTATACGAAAAGAACCTACAACTTATAGCATATGGACAAATATATCAAAAGTCAAATACCCAAATCTAGCGTGCGGAAAACTGCAATAACAACAGGTAACGATAATATGATAGCCAGGACTTTGAACTGTACAGAATTCAGCATGATTGCAATTTTCAAATATTGCAAAGGTTTTTAGAGCGATGGTATAGACTTCCAGACAGAACAACCTTCTCTAGATAATTTATCTTAAAAAAGTAGGGAATGATTAGACATAAAATTAAAAACTATTAAAGGGATCAAAGTAACCTCAGGCAAAATACATTATGCAATTACTAATGAAATTTTGTTATCAAGGGCTTAGAATCATACAACTTATTTACCTTATCATTTGTTAATGGCAACATCAACCTTAAAACGTTCGCATTTAGAAACAAGTTTTTTTCCTTACCAGCAAAATTCAAATTAAAGTCTTTGAATACTTAAGGATATTAGCCATGACTGTTGAATTCCTTAGCTTGATACACTACCTATTTCATCTTTTCGTAACAACAGATCTAATTTGAAATCAGCATGAAAAAAGAACTTATTGTACAATATGGCGTCTTATGCCCACTCAATACAATTAGATATATAAAATAGAGTCTAAAACATGCTTTGGTCATCTTAGAAGATAACAAATTGAAGCAACGGTCCTGAGTATCTACAATTAGACTGCAAGAAAGAAATAACTAGCAGGGTAGAATATTTTCGATTTTTAAAAAGTTGCAATACTCGTTGGAAAAAAAAAACTACATACTGAAGCCTTCGTGGTAGTTAAGAAATAGTATCAAAGAAGATATGGGCACTCTCGATATATTATCTCAAGCAATATCTAGTAATCAGTGGAAATAATTTGAGATCAATAAATATACTCTTTTACTTCGAAGAAGTAACTAGAATCATTTTAGGTGAAATGCACGACTAAAGATAATTACTAATTGAACTAATATATGTTTTAAAAGTTAATTTAATTTTATTTATTGGAAATGTGTAAAAGTGAGGTTTTTGTTACGGTTTTGGAAAAAACTTTATTATTTTAATGGTTCACCACTTTATGAAGTACAAGGAGAGAATAATAAATATTATGTGTGCCCTATATTTCATATTTTTTTTTCCTTTCAAGTGAACATACTGCAACAATTGAACAAGAATGAAAGGATTTCTGGAAGTCTGAATTAATCAAGCTAGGATGTATAAAAAGTTGGAAAAAAAGACTCAAAATTCTCGTTAAAAAATGAAAGAATTAGTCATTGACAAATTTTAAAAAGATAGACCCTTTATCATCTGATATTCATCTAATAGATAAAGATAAATTAAAGCAGGTATTTGATAACTTTGTTTAAGAAAATATCAACCTAGACGTTCCTATAATTAGATTTCAACTCTGCTTTTGAAAAAGATTGGAAACAAGACTTTTGCTACTTTAAATCTAAAGAGTTACTAAGCATTGAATATAATACATTAGAATATTGGTAAAAGCAACAACATCTATTATCAATTTTATTATTTTTTAGTATATCTTTCTTGTTTATACTAGCCGCCTAAATCCAATTTAAAGATCTAAGATCCATTTCAGGCAACATATGGAGTTCAAAGCGTGCAACTATGCTCCAAGAGAACATTTCTGAATCAAAATTTCTACATAAAAATGTCTGAATGTGACTTTCTGAACTATAAAACTAAACTAAGCTGATTATTTTATATTTTGTGTTGTTTGTTTACTTGAATCTTTTGAGTAAATTTATTATATAATTTTCCAATTTTCTAATTAGATTTTAATTAATATTTTAGAGATTGGCAAATTAATAGATTTGATACTAACTTTAACTAGTCACATCTTTTGTGATTTTCTTAATGACAGTTAACAATGATATGACACACTGATCATAGAATGGTATGTTATATTACTATTAAAATTTATAATAGAATGGTAAATACTTTATTTATAGTACAATTGTAGTAATTTGATTTACAATGAAAGATGATTAAAATTGCAAAACTGCAATGGCCTAAACCTTTGCAACAGCATATAATAAAAAAATTATTGAAATTAATGCAAATAATTGACTTAAAACATCAAATCGAATATCGAATCGTGTTTCGAAGATATGTATGCTATCGAATCGAATATTTAATTGAGTCGGAAATTTCATTTTTTATAGTAATATTATGAGATATATTTATTAAATATATTTTTTGCAAGATTGTTTTTTTAGTAAAATTTCTTCATTCTGATTTTTAAGATTTCTTACTTTGAAATGATCATTATATAATTAGCGTACTCTTAAAATGTTATTTTTAATTCATTTTTTTAAAATCAGGAATCTTTTAAAGAATTTTAATGTTACAATATTAATAAATATAAATAATTAATTTTCACATTAATATAAGTATTTAAAACTATGATATTCACCATACACAATTGTTTTTAAAAAAAATATTATTATCAAATAACTTAGATATTTATATGCATCTTTTTAATAAAATAATAAATATCTTTCATTTAAATAAAATTCAATTCACCAACTTTAGATTTCTATTTCCTAATAATACCATAGCCTTAAACACATATGAAAAATATTATCTCCTCATCAATAAAAGTTTTGTTAGCTTGTCATCATGTTAAAGAAATACATTTTTTTGTATTTTTTTATGCCGTTATCTTTGAAATCCACAATTCTGGTAATTAATTTTCTTTTTTATTGATTTTATAAAAATAATAAAATCATCTTATGTAAAGTTATTTATTTTTTTAGTATATATGAGATTATTAAAATTTATTTAAATTTAAAAACTTTTATATTGAAAGCTTGATTTAGAATTGACTTAATTTAATTAAATAAATCAAGATAATTTATTATTTATAAATACATTTATAAATAATTTTTATTTATATAAATCTATACGCTTGACCATGAATATATTTAATTTGTACCAAAAAGCTTATAAATTATTATTTATTTTTATCAATTTTTTCATATTATAATTACCATCAGAAATTTATATAAATGAAAAAATTGCGTTTGAAATTTTCCATTTACAAAAAAATCTATTTAAGAATAAAATTATTTTTATTTTTTTATTTAAAAATTACAAAAACTAATAATATTTAAATAGATATCAAGAAACACATGTATGATTAGAATCTAAAATAATTTTTAATTTAAATTACTAAAATATTATTAATTGAAAATTAATCAAAAATTTATTAACGATTTATTGAAAATTAAATTCATTTGGAATAACTTATTCAATTAAAATTAAATCACCTAAAAAAATTATAAATAATTAATTTTTTTTTTCAATAGACAATGCCAACAAAAGATATGTAAATTAAACAATCAATTAAGCTATATTTAACCGGATAATAAATTTTTGAAGTTAAATTATGATTATTTTCATAAAACTGAAAGATACTAGTTGAGACAAATTTAATTTAAAAACAAAATTAATGATTATATTGTATAATTTTTGATTTATTTGGTTCCAAATTATTATTCATTTGATTATGTTATTTTCCTTATATTTTATAAATGTTAAACAATGCAATATTAGGTTATAAAAAATCATCTTGGTACAAAATTTATCAATTTTTAACTTATTATTTACACACACTGCATACTTTTGAAAAATAATTTTTAATAATATACATTCTAACATACAAATAAGGCAAGAATTCGCCATATTATAAGGTTTTTTTGGAATAAACAAAAAATCTTTATAACTTATCTTTTAATTAAAAAATCCAGAATGGTTCCGGTTTTTAATTTTTTTTTATAAGTTTGCATAAATTTTGCTTGATATTTATAAAACTTTAATTCAAATTTAAAAAAATTTATATTTCAAAATTAAGGTAAATTTTTAAATGAGATTTCCAAATACTCAATTTAACTATTTCTTCGTAGACTTTATAAAGTTTATTCTCTGATTGTGAATTGGATTTCTTTAACATATAAAATACGTCATTGATGATTCCGATAATTATTTTCGAACATTATATTGTTCAATTTTAATGTCTTATTAATTATTTACATTCAAATTTTTGATGCTTTCAAGATCCAAGGCTTTTGTTAAGCAAATTATTATTCTTTCTGAAGAGATGTCATTCCATTTTAATACAACAATGCAAATTGTATAAAAAATTGTTTTTTCTGTAATTATTTTATCTATATTATCACCAGTATTCGTATCATTGATAGATCATATTCGCCGTTATAAATTTAAAAAATTTATCTATAAAAGATTTGATAATTACATAATCACATGGTTGGATAATAGATGTAGTGTTTTTATGGAAAAAAATAATATTTCTATTGGAGAATGTTCCAGTAATAGAATGAAAACTTGCATTATCAACAATTGATACTATCATCCTATTTTCATGTCCATTCGGACATTACATCATTCCAACTAAACATCAAATATTAATCTTGTAATTTATGAATTATTGAATTGTCGTACCCTACTCTATCTAATTGAAGATCGACATTTCTTTATGCTTTGGATGAATTTGATTTACTAATTAACTGAGAGTTTTCTTTTTCGCGTTATGAGTTAGAACATAAAAGCAGAGTCAACCTATCTTTAAATGTTTTCACAGCTTTACAATTATCAACTATACTTACAAAACTTTTATAAGACTGAGCCTTATAATAAATTGATGTTTGTTTGCAATTAAAAATATCGTTGTTTTTAGATCTTAAAATAAGATTTTTCGCTTTTTTTTTAAAAACAAAAATCCGAATTAGTCTCTGCTGATTTCAATCTAATCAAAACCTTGAATTTCATTTTGAAAACTTTGCATGAATATGACAAAATTAATCGTTAGAAGCATTTAAATTCATTATTGATTATTTTTCAAGGACCTTTTAGGTGACAATTTTTATAATAGGATCAATATTGGGTATATTTTTTTCCTTTTATTTAATGAAAACGGTAAGTAATTCTATCATTATGCAGTATTTGTACGTTTTAGAATTATACGCATACTTTTTTTTTTAAATTCCGTCTATTTGACATTAAATACGATACAAAGCACCCTACGATAATTGAAAAACAGCATAAATTTTTTGAACTGTAATACCTTTCTTTGCTAATAATTTACAGATCTGTATTTTAGTTTTGTTGTTAAGTCTTGGTAACATACATATTATTATTTTTATAACCCTCTCCATAATTTCCCAGTTTTAGTTATTATTTTCTACCTAAATACTTCATTTTGTAAAAAAAATTGATTTGCTGAAATGGAGGTTTTACCTATAATCTTGGGTTTCTCCGCGTTCGCTTTTCCAAGTTTAAAAGTCAGATTGTATACGGTATTTAGTTTACTACAAATTTTCTTATATTATATTTTTATTAATTTTTGTGTATAATGAAAAATTTAGAAAAAATAATTAAGTAATCAAAATGTTTTAAAGAAATATTTAATAATTATGAATGTATAAATGAATTTATTTATTCATTGTATCTTAAGTCATTTTTGTCAAAATTTTGCAATCAATTTTTTAATAACAAATAATTATAATTTTTTTTATTTTTTTAAATTAAATTAAAGTTATAAAAAGAGTAATATAAATATTTCTTAATCATATACAAAGTTTTTGACATAGATCATTTCATTATTTATACAAATTATATGTAATAACTATTATCAATATAATAATTAATTTTTACAAGATTAGTTTTTATTTTATTATTATTTATTAGATTTAAATAATTATTTTACCTAGACTTATATTATTAATAAAAAAAATATTCTTTTTTAATATAAAAAAATATTTTATTAAATTTTTATTATTTTATAATTAAATAATTAATTAATACAATAAAATACATAAAAAAAAGTTTATTTTATTATATAGTTTTTATAATATATATTTATTAGCATTATTACTAGTCTAATATCTAATTTAAATAATATTTTGTAGTTAATAACAGTGTTTAAAAGTTATATTTTTATAATAATCAGTATAATTAATATTTTAATAGAATTTAAATAATTTTATGTCTATTATTATAATTCTTAATTTATAAATATTAATATAATTAAAAATGTAAGCATGACTTTGATCAAAAAATTAAAATATAATTATTAAATTTTAAAAAAATATATATATTTTAATTATATACACTAATAGTGTGTGAAATAGGTATAATATTTTATTTTAATATATTTAAACAAATATTAATTTTAAAACCTAGAAAGTTGATAGAAATGTTATTTTTACTAAAATTAATAATATTATTGTATTAATTTTAGACTAAGAATCCTTCTTTAACTTATTTTATTTGGAACAAAAATTTACTTAAAAATAAAATATCCCATTTTCTAAAAGTTTTTTTTTTAATTGTTTGAGTTTAAAATCTTGATAAACTTAATTCGGTCATATGTAAATATTTTTATCTTTTATTTTAAAAAACATAGTTATAAATAAAAAAATCTTTATTAACTTAATAATAAATAACAAATATTTAATGAATTATAAAATTATTTTAAGATATTCTTATACATGAAATTTTAAAATATCTTTATATAATTGTAAACTTGTTAAATTACTCACAAACTTATTTATTACTCAAATCCAGTTTGAACTTCCAAATTATTCAATTAGTTTTTATATAAATATTTCAATTTAGTCTAAAATTATTATAAAAACACCAAATATAAAATTCATTATTAAAATGATTCAACTTATTTATATAAATAAAAACAAATATTAAAATTAATCAATTATTTTTTTATATTTTAATAAATAAATAAATTGAATTTATCTTATTTCTTTATATTTGAATATATTTAAGTTAATAAATTTAATAACACAAAAATTGATAATTATATATAAAAAAATATTTATAAAATTTTTTAATAAATTTATTTATTTTAGTTTAGAATTAAACAAAAGATAAGAAAAATTTACAGTTTATAAGTTCGGAAAACAATTAATTTATATGATCATATATAAGCATTATTTTATCAATGATATTAAAAAAAGACAAAATAATGTCTATTAACTAATTATCATTCATGAAATATGATGATGGTCGGTTTAAATCCTTCAAAATTTGTAATACTTAGATTTTATTTTTATACTAAAACAAGAAATCTTTATATAAGAGAATATTTAGCAAATAGTTAAAAATTAAAGTATGGGTATAATCGTAAAAAATAAATATATAATTTTAATAAAATAAAGAATAAAATTCAATAAACATTTTTTTTTATTAAGAATTTTATTTTTACAAAAAGATCTTTGAAAAATTAAAAAAATAACTCAATTTCTTGAAAAATTTTATTTTATATTGTTAACTCGAAAAAAACTTTTTTGTAGATTAAAGATAATTTTTATTTTATATTAAATAAAAACATTTCCTTACAGTTCGAATATAACCTACAACTTTTAAATCTTAATTAAACTCCTAACATAATTGAAAAGAACAAATGTCTTACTAGGTTTTATTATGAATTAATATTGATGGCCGTTTGTTATGATTTAACTTAAAGTTATGGTGTCATTATAAACTTTTTTAATAAATAAATTAAGGTTAAAATTTTATATTAGGACCGTAAAATGATTACGCATTTGATTAAAAATTATCTTTAATAATAAAAGAAAAGTATCAACAATTTTTGTCAAATTATATTAAAAGTTTGCCGTATCAATTGTAATCTTGAGAATAAAATTTTAGAGAATAATCATTCAAATATTCCATTGCAACAAAATTTCACTTACATAAATAAAAAATAAAGATATTTTAATGCAATCTTGCCTATTTTGAATTCAGAAAATATTGATTAATAATAGTTTTTTTAAGTTAACTTGAAAAATTTTGCTAATAAAACAATTTTTTATATTTTTGATCGTAAAAAATATATTTAAGTATATATATTATTAAAACGAGAAAAAATAATATAATATGAAATTTATAATATATCTTTATAATACAATATAAAAAAAATAATAAATATATATTCTATGTATAAATAAATAATTTGAATAAAAATTATTTTATCTAAAGACTCAAACAAATCTTTAGACATTTTGTTGCATTAATAATAATAATAAAATATCAATAAACAATTTTATAATTAAATATTTAGAATATGTTAAGAAAGTTAGTTGATTAACATATTTATAATAAGATCTTTAAATATTTATTTTTATTTAACAAATAATAATATGCTGTAGAATATTATTTGGTTGAAAAATTAATATAAAATTTTTTTTTATTATTACTAGGACTAATACACTCTTATTGTATTTTTTCTTGTAAATTGCAGAATATAAATTATTAAAATATTTTAAAATTCTGTTAAGTTCTTTTAGAATATCAATATTTTTGAGTACTAATTAAGCAATTAACAATATAAATAAAATTTAAATTACCATTTAAAATTCAAAAAGAATTTAATTATGTTTTACTAATAAAAAAATCACATATTTTTAAAATAATAAGTATTTAAAATAATCCATTAAGTTAAAGATAATTAGATTTTTGTATACTACCGAATTCTCAAATAAACTAGTACACTATATTATCTTATTCAAAAATTTTTAAATTTACGTATAAATGTTTTTTATAAGATAGTCAATATCTCTTTTTTAAAGTTTCTAAGAAGAATAAAAAAAGATTAAATGTATTTTCAAAATTAAAACTATTGAAAAGATAACATTAAAGTATCAAAAATGAATATCTTTTCTACAAATAATTTTTCCAAATAGTATAAATGTATAAAAAAAAATAATTATGGATTTTAAAAATCATTATAAAGTTTATCTGTGTTAATCAAAATAAGAAATATATACAAAATAATTCATGTTTATTCTTTTGTAATAATTTCAAAAAATTTAATTTTGAACCTATAATTTATATAAAATTTGTAATCAATAGGACTAAACTAAAAGATATTATTTTTAAAATCCTAAAAATAATTTAAAATTATTTTAATAAAACATTCTTATATAATTATATAAATTAAAAGATTATTTAACCTTAATATAATAAAAAAAATTAATATAAAAAGTATTACAATAATTAAAGTTTTTTTTAATTTATAAATTAAGTTTACTTGTTAGATGTCAACTTTTAATGGATAAAAATATAAAAACACTATTAATAGTGATTTTATCAGTTAAATAAATTGATATTTTTTATGTGATTTGTTGATATTTTCTCTTAATTATTATACCTTTTGAAATAATTTTTCAATCAAAAATATAATTTTTTCATATTTAGATATAAGTAACGATTGATGTTTCTTTAGCTATTCTGAGCGAGGAAAATAAAAGTTATTTTATAAATCAATATTTTATTCAATTTCATTTTCTTATCATAATATATTATTTCTTAGTATATTTTTTTCCGAAGTTGTAGTATTAACTACCCGTTAGTTCATCATCATTCTTATAAATTTTATCATGACTCAAAATAAATGATTTCAAATTAAAATAATAATGTATTCATTAATATTTATATTTCAAAAATGTGGGAAATTACATAAAATGTGGTGTAGGAAACAATTATTACAAAATATTTGCTATAATAAAGCATATATCATTAAAATTGATTAGAAATTAGTAAAAAATTAATATTTACTTTTATAAAATCATTGCAATAATTAAAGACATTTTGTTTCAAAAAATATTTAAATATAAAGAGTCTTTTAATTATATTTTCATACATTAAAAGAACAAAACATAAAGCATACTTTTATATCAAACTTTATGTTTATATATAATTAATTTTCATTATACAATTTTACTACTCGTAGATTTGACATGAATATTTAAAGTTCTTTATGGATTTAAAATAGTTCATTAAAACAGATCATTTATTTATGTATTCTATTTTAAATATTTTTTTCATTATTAATATTCATTTTGAATATTACCGAAGAAAGTTTATAAAGAAAACTGAATAAAAATTGTAATTCATAAACTATAAATGTATCAAATAAAAATTATTTTATATCATTATTTTTATTTCTATTGAATTTTCATATATTACTAGTCTTCGTGTTCTTATTTAATAATTTTAAAATCAATTATTGTAAAAAACTTGTAGTTTTTATAAATATCTTGAAAAGTAAAGAATCGAAATATTAATTTTCCAAAAAAGATATAATTTGATTTTATGGGATATTCTATAATATCTAACTTTATGATTTTTTATTCTTATATTTTAGTGTATTGAAATATTTTCAATTATAATATGTTTAACTCCTTCATTAATTTAAATTATAAAGCTTAATAATTATTTGCAGTTATTTTAAAACTCATTTAATTTTATTATATTACTATAGACTTATATTTTTCCTTGAAATTTTTTATAATAATTTTTCATATTTTTGTATGCAATTTTAAGTAAAAATTACATAATTTTTTGTTAAAAGTGTTAGTCATTATTTATATTTTTTATTTATCATTTTTGACACAATTTTTTGTAAAATGACAATATGCTATTTTATTCATATAAATAACAATATAAAAATAGCCTTTATTAATATATCAACCATCCTAAATAACTAAAATTAAAATAAATCTACAAAGAATGCAATATTTTTTAAATATTCATCTAAATTCAATTAAAAGTTATATAATATCAATTTAAATTTAGCATGGAATAATATCAAATATTTTTTTTCTTATTTTTCATAAACCAATTCAATATGAAATAAACCATTCTGAAATTTTACCTAGAATTAATAATTTACAAAATTTTAAATATTTGAACGCAAAAATTTAATTAATAATCTTTTATAATTAACATGGGCATTTAATCTCTGTGCTTAACCACAAGAACTTTATTGATAAATAGTTATCTTTTTATAGATTTTAGAATCTAGCAAATGGGATAAAATAAAACTTTTATATTGATATG
>CAKKLC010002511.1:6274-17410 GCA_918559645.1 Ceratonova shasta | reverse complement strand
TAACAAATATTGTATGAAAAAAATCTTGAATATAAAAATATTATTAAAATATTTGAGTTTAAAAAAGTATAATATTAATAATATATAATATTATATGTAAATAAATACTTCATTAAAATTTTTTTTTATTTTTATTGATTATTATAAATTTATAAAATTTAATATTATTTAATTATTTAAAAAAGCGTTTTAAAAAAAAATAACTTAATAAAACATTTATATTATAAAATCATCTAATTTCTAAATTCATTAGTTTTAAAAAATATTTGATTCCCATGAATTACGAAAATATAAGTAATTATTATTTTTAATTTATACTTTATTAGTTAGGATAACAAATTGTAAAAAAGAAATTTTTATTATTATTTTTAAATTTTATCTTTAACAAATTGTTGAATTATTAATAATAATTTAAAAATTCCAAGTTTTGTTCATTGAAAAATTCATGAAAATATTTTAGTTTTTGTATATTTTTTTATAATAGAATAATGCTTGGTTATAATAAATAATGATTTTTTTAATATTAGAAATATAAAATCAAGTATAGTATTTTATATGAACAATAAAAAAGTATTAATTTAATTAATAAAAGTTGTAAAAAAATTTCGTTTCCTTAGTAATGAAAGTCATCGAAACTATAAAAATAATTTTTTAATAAATAAATTTAAATTAAAAAATATTTTTTTTATATAGTAAGGATATTAATATTATTTTATTATTAAATATGGAAAAAGTTAAATATATGCATATAATATTTCTATTATAAATAATTAGAAAATGATAAATTTATATTATTTTAAATGATTTTGATACTATATGGAATGTTATACTTAATAAAATTATATTTTTAATAAGAGTTTTTGAATATTTTTAAAAATCTTGTGTTGATATGTAATTTTCATTCTTAATGATGTAAAAATAACAAGTATTATTTAAAATTAATTAAAACTTAATTTTAATTAAGGTAATATTTAATACCTTCATTCAAGTGTGTTAAATAAAGAAATATATGAATTTTAAAAACGAATCTTTTATTATAAGGCATTTATGAAATAAGTAATTTTTTAATATAATTATTTGAATTGTAAATGTATTAAATTTTTTTTAATTCAAAGTATTTATTTGATTCATCTTTTATCACCATTTGTCTTATTTTTTAATTCGATGTATTAAGCGATTAAAATGAAAATGAGTTGGAACATAATTTATTTATTATTTGTAGCAATAATTTCAAAAGTATCAATAGTATAATTTTTAATTTATTAAAATAAGGAGGTTAATAATCTAGAAGAAGAAATATCTTTTGAAATAATAAAATGATAATACTTTAAATGTTGATATCAAAGCAAATTATGATGTACTTGATAAATATGTTTTAGGAACTAAATATTGACAATCATTTCTTTGTATTTACTTAATTAAAAAAAATTTTCTCTTAAAGGAGTGATCAAAGTCAATCTCCTGAAAGCGTATCGGTTAAATATAAAATAGAAAATAAAAATTGTGTACTAAAATTTTATTCAAGAAATTTCAGATAAATATAAATGATGATGTTAATACCAATGTAAATATATATATAATAAATAAAAGGATATGTATATATATATATATATATTTATATATTGAAATTTTATTTACTGAATAAATAGAATATTTCTATGGAGAAAGCGTAAGTATAATTAATTATTTAGAATGGCTTTGAATATTATGTAGAAAAAATAGTTCATAAATTTGTATTAATAATTTATGATTTTAGTATTATTATGAATTTAAATATAAACATCATAACTACGTAAATAAATTTTAATTCTAAAAATTCGAGATTGATTTGCCACTTAATTTTGATTCTATAAATAATAGTGAGCTTTAGTATACATACAAAAAAGACCAGAAAAAAGTAAATCCCATTTATCATTTTAGATATATTAAATTTTTGATCCAGATAGAGATCTTGTAATGGAAAGATGACTTTTTTAGGAAATCACAATAACAAATGAATGTAAAATTGTAGAAACTAATCCATTTAAAATTAACGCAGAATTGAATACTGAAATTTCTAAACTAAATAATTTTGAGATTTTAAAGGGAGTTCGTGGTAGCAATAGTTAAATACATTAATATATTAATTGAAATATAATTTAAGTAAAATTTACCTCAAACAATATTTAAATTTTAAAAAAATATGTTATTTGAAAATATAAGGAGATGTAATCAGATAATTAATATCAATTTAATGAAAATTATATTATATTTTTAATTTTTTTTTAATTAATTGATTAATTATTTAATAAAAAATTTGACCCATCTTGAGTAATTAATTTTGTAAAAAATATAATAAACATTTTTTAATTTTTTATTATCGTTTTTCCTCTTTTATTTTAATTTTATAACTAAAAAAAAAAACAGTTATATCTTTGAGTTTAGAATTTCTCTTGTATTATCTTATTAAGTTAACTTTAAGTTCTATGTTTTAAAAATTCTTATTGTTATATAAATAATTATATTTTTGAAATATATATATCTTGTTGAAATTTATTTCAAAAGAATTTTTTAGAAATTAGTTGCAAGTTAAGTTGTACTATATTGATTTTTATTATTATATATAAAACAAGTTATAGGTAAATATCAGTTACTGATTAACTATTTTTTTTTCATAAAAAATAAATATATATCATTATACAATTTTATAATTATTAGAATTTTTTAAATATTTTAGTCATAATTGTATAATATATTTGATTTATAAAGATTAACTAATTTTATTGTTATTAATTATTAATACGAACAAAATATTAATTGATAAATATAAAATTTTTTCTTAGTTTTTAATATATATAATTAAATTTAAATAATTAGAATAATTTCCTATCAAGTATATAACAAATAATCATTAGTTTTTTTAAAATTAATATTATTTAACATATAATATTTTATTTTATTATTATTCTATGATTCATAAATATAAAATAATATATTATATTTTTCCAGCTAATTATAATAATAAAAGTAATGTCATTTTTAAAATAATATAACTACCTTTAAGGAAAAAATATTAAATTTTAGAATAAAATATAATCATAACTATATACAATAAAACATTTTTATAAGATACATTATCTTTCATATTTTTTTATTTAATTATAATTATATACTATGATAATATACAATATATAATATAAAAATGTATTAATATAAAGAATTATATTTTTATAACAGATCTTTAATATTAAATTTTTAGATAATAATTATTTAATTTATAATCAAAAAACAAATAATGTCGAAGTAATTCAAATTATATATTTTTTTTTTCTTATTTAATCAATTTTATTATATATACACATTTAACTACTTGTAAAATTTAAAAGCGATTTAACATTACTATTTCAAAGTTATATATAGATAAGAGATTGTTTGATATATTGATAAATAAATACTTCTAATACTTAAAGACGATAAAATTTAAAAAATTTATAATTTTATCAATAATAAACAGTTAAGTTTCTTTATAATTTTTAGGATTATATAATTAATAAATTTAATAAGTAATAATTTTTATTAGATATAACTTTTAATTTATAGAGTTTTTAATTTTTAAATTCATCTTTTTAAAACAGTATAATTAGTATATAAATATAATTATTTTATAATTATTAAATTTATAATAATTAAATAATTTATGTTTTATTTATAATTAGATAAAGATTATAAAATTAATACTCTAATAAATTATTTAAATATCATGTTATTTTTTTTAAAACAGAGCCATAATCCTAATCAAATTATTGATACAAATGGAAATTAATAATGTTTTTGGTGAAATATATAAAATCTAAAATTTTCTTGAACTTTATTAGTTTTTAAAAGTAACCTTACATAAATAGAAAAAATTTATCAATTTTTAATCATACCAGATTTTCATATTTAAATTAAAGAAAATTTCAGTTTATAAATATTTTGCATTCTTTTGATAGTTGCTATAATTTAACAATCATAAAATATATCATTTCTAAACTACAAATTTTTGATATAAAAATTTATGAATTTATATTGATTGATGAATAAAAATAACTACATTATTAAATTATTTTAATTTTATTTTATATGAATAAATATATTTTTGAAACAATATTAATAAATTTTTCATTCAAATCTTCAATAAATAGAAATATTTCTATTACAAATTGAAATTTAAAATCAAGAATTGTATTTTTTTACTTTTATTAATCTTATAGTTAATGTATATTAAATTAAATAAATAATATTTAAATTCTATTATTGTTTAATAAGCTGTTATTAACAAAAATAGTTTATAAAAAATAAAATAATAATTATCCAATGATTACTCATTTTTATGAAGATATTTTTGAAACTTGATTGACTAAAAATTTAAGAATGTGGTTGTTTATTTGCAAAGAATATGGTTTCATATCAAAACTAAAGATTCGACAAGTTTAAATATATGTTGGTAATGTATAGTTACACTCGAAATCAAGATAGCTTGTCATTAAGATGCACGAATTCGGCTTTTAGAGAATATACAAAGTATTTTTCTTTACCAAAGAATTATATTCTTGATAATTTCTAGTATTCAGTTCAAGTTGAAGTAAAAATAATGTCGAGAATATTTAATAATACATCACAAAAAATTATTTTAAGTGAATTTAATGTTATGATGATTGTTCTAATAAAGTTTTTTTTGCATTTTAAGAAGCTTTTTTATGCATTTTTTTTTGGAACCGCAATAAAATTAGGTGGAGTCCGTACAACATGTATAATTTACAAAAGTCTATTTTGACAGCAACCGAAACACTATAGAGGTTTAACATCAAAACAAGAAATTAAGGTCTTTCGAGTAGCAGACTACTCTTTCCTATCTACTATAGTATTAAAAGAAGTTGTTCGAAATGGGAGCTCAAATATTATTTCCCATAATACGAGACATTTGTTTTTTGGTTTCTTAAATTATTAGTGATCAGTAGAGAGCGTATTTTAGAGTTACTTAAGTAGAATTTGAGCACGATTCTGTGAATCACATACCATTATTTGTAGATCAGCAAACGAATTCTAATACTTAGACAATTAAATAAATTTTTAATAGAGTATAGTTTTTTTTTGTATGAAAGAAAAATGAAGTTATTAGTAGTACTGCCATACACTAAATTAAAAAAAACCGGTAAAAAAAATATTTTATTATAATAACACAAAATTATCTTTAGTGTCCAAAATTATATAACTTTAATACTTATCTTGTGATTTCATCTTTTTAAGCAACTGATTTTTGACTTTATTTGATCTTTAAGCTCATTAAAAATTATTTTTGAGTAGTATTATAGTATGAAAATTTCAATAATAATGCTTAAATAAAAAAACAATACTGATTGATCTGTACGTGATTAATCAATGAAAATAAGCATTCAACTTGAAAATAGTTGCTGATATGTACAAAGAAAATTTAACTTATCTCTCCATATTAGTAAGCGGAATAGAGTTTTGACAAAAATGTATGAAAGTTTTAATCTATTTTTTTACACCACTTACTTTTTCTTTGACCCAGTCGGTTTTTTTTTTCATTCCTAAAAGTAGGCAATTGAATTTATTTACCTTAAAGTCAGTCTTTATTTAGTATTGCAGAACTTGTACCGTAACGTTCGATGGAATAATAAACCAAATTATGAATTTGTTCAAATTTTGGAGTTTTATTCACATTCGTGGATTCAAAGATGTGTTACAACCAATGACTTCTGCCTCTTGTCAAGAACTCTTATCAATTCTTATTAGTAATCTACAATATTATCAAAAACATCACCCTTAATGTTATTCTAGACGAGCTTCTCTATTGAGATATCGAAATTGAATGCGATTTTTGACTTTTTTTTTGAATATTCTAGATTCGAAAGAAATTTAAAAAGCAGCAATATGCGATCTCTCAAACAGCAACACAGCACCCATTATCATTTGTATTTGATTATGTATGAAAAGAACTCTGAAAGATTGCTGTCTAGGGAGAAGAAGTTTTTTTATAATTCATAGACATATTGTCTTAATTGTTATTAAATAATGATAATATGGTTCAAAAATTTAGATAATTCGTTACATTCAGATGCTAGTTTAAGAAATCGAGTGAATGGATAGGGTATTAATTAAGTAAAAAGTATATTCATTTCTTCACAAACCTTCCTTAAATGATATTTTTGGAAGTGTGTAACTTTAAAAGTGTGTGTCTAAAATATAAAGGAAATTTTCGATATCAAGCTCGAACATTTGACAACCCGTACTCTTTCCATTAAGGAAAATACAAAAAATACATCTCACTTAAAAAAAAATACTATTCAATTCATTTTGAAGTTCACCTCAAACAATTATGCTTCATTCTCTATGAATATCGCCAAAATTCAGATTTTAATTATCTGCACCAAAACAAATCAATTTCTTTTAAATCATATATTATCAAACTTTTTAAATGATCTCTAACGCAATTTTATTCGATTTTTCATTTAAAATTAAGCTCAATGATATTTGGTTGTGAGACACACTTGCTGTTTGTATAAACATGCAGCAATAAGTGTCAGTAACATTGTGTTTCCCGGGTTAGAGGATTCAGTTATTAAGGAAAAATAATTAGTACATTTGAATTTAAAAACTAGTTTCTCATTTACAAAATCACCAAGTTGATTAATAAAGATTGCTGTCATTTTTTTTTGAGCAAAATTGAATTTTTTGTCATATTGAGTCATGATAAGATTCTATAAACTTTTAGTAGAAACAAACGGAAAGTTATGTTTTTAATGTGTAGAAAGCTAAAACAGCTTCCTTTGTTGTAATTTTCAATTTTCTTGGTTTAATCTGACTCTATTTAAAGAAGTTTATCATTTCTGAGCTTTAAATGTCCTTATTTACGGAAAATGACGCTTAGTTTTACAGTGATGCGTAATTTCGATAGAACCTTAGTATGCAACATAGAATTTCGATTAAATGGTGTTACAAAAAGATTTTGAATCTTCTTCTTGACTCTTACCCAAAAATCTAAAATATTATTTGTATTTATAACTCCATGTAGTTTTGTCTTTTTTTCAAAATCATTCAGGAAATATTTAAAATTAAATCATTTCCCGTTTTAAATTACCGTGTAATAGAAAATTTTTTTGTAAATTATAACTTTAAAAGTCTTAAGAAGTGATTTTACAATTAATTTAGAATTAATTCAAATAAAAATAGTAATATTAAGCTCTACAAACAGTTTCTTCTTTATAAATTCATATAATTTAAAGCTGAAAGTGAAAAATTTTTATGGCAGTATATTATTTTTTAGTTTGAATATATCTCGAACCTAAAACCAGTTAAAAGATTTTCAACGTATAATCATAAAAAATAATCTCTAAAAACTTATGAAACAGTTAATGAAATTTGCCAAATTTTAGAAAATCTGGAAAAAATTATATCAAAAGTAGGATACAAGAATACTTTCAAAAATCTATAACTTTCGCGACCAAACAACAGGATAGCCCACTTAGTTATTGGTGAAAAAATAGAAGAATATTCCAATTTGTTTATATGGAAAAATAAAAATGGCAATTATTGGGAGGATTTTATTGATTTAGTTGAACCTTTGTTAGAATTGTTTAAATTTATAAATATTTTTCAACATGTTTTTTTTTTGTAAAAAAATACTTGATCTTGAAATTTAAAAATTTGATTATTATTAATTCAAAAATATATTTTTTAATTAATTAAATTTAAAATTAATATTAATATTAAAAAATCCGTAATAAATCATATTAAATAAAAGATTATTTTTTTATAATTATTGATATTTATTACAAATTTTTCAGATAAAATAAAATATAATAATTGCTTTAAAAATAAAGTTTTTCATAATTAAAAAATTGTCAAATTCATATTAGGAATGAGCATAAATTATTTTTATTTTTAAATAACTTTTTATTTAGTATTATTTATATTTTTTAATCTTTTTTTTTAATCATACTTCATTTCTCCCCTTTGACAGGAAGAGGACAGAAAAGACGTGATCTTTTATTTTAATAATTTATTTTAATCTTGTTTTATTTTTATAAAAACTTTTATATCACATATTGAAGACAAATTTATATGAGATGAATATTGAACATTTATATGGTTTCAAATATTTAAACCTTAGTTTACAAAACTTAAATCCCATTAATTAATTTAATCTTTTCTTTTCTTTTAATTAAATATCAATATTCTTATCTTTTTTCCCAAACTTAATCTAAGTCAATATTTTAACCCTTAATGGTTTAGGATTAAAACAAAGAAATTACACATCTGATAATACAAGCTAATAAAGAAGAGTAAATTATTTCTAGAATCCTAAAATACCTTCAATTGTGATCGGAAAACAATTAAATGTATTTTTTACAGACACATGGAAATTATCACAATCAAGAAATTTGTAGGAGCGGTTGTGCAACTTTTTTAAAACTATCTGAAATACAAATAGAAGAAATATTACAATTATTTATGATGATTGTGAAATTACTTTACTTAGTATATATTCAGATATTTATATTAAATGGGCATACAATTATCGAAATCAAAATTTGATAGAAAAGTTACCTCATTCCATTATACCTAAAAATGGAAACGTTGATATCAGATTGTAGAAACACCACAGAAAATTTTATATAAGATTTAATTAAAGAAACGATTTTGATTAATATATTACAGAGTTAGAGTTAATAAATATTACTTTTTAAATGAAGTAGGATTTGATTTATGTATCAAAGTACAAAAAGGCAGATCAATACGTGGTACTTTAGCCGAGCATTTAGTGCCAAGTTTAAGAACAAAAAATATTTCTTTTTGTGCTGCAATTAACAAATTTGGAGGTATTTTACACCATCACAAGGAATTTGTTTCAATACTGAAACTTTAATATTACTGAGAGAATTATTTACATCATTAAAAGATAAAAATTTAACAAACTATATAATCCTGATTGATAATTTCGCTTTTCATTTAGTTGCTGTTGTTAAAAATTTAATGAATTAAAATGGTCAATGCCATAATCTGTTACCTGCTTATTAACCTTTTTTAGAAACTTTTAAAAACATGTTTTTTAAATGGAGTAATTGTGTTAAAGGAAAAATATGTTAAATATTGGATGAATTAATTTTTTAGATTATTTATTCATTAAATATAATAAGTAGTGGACATTGTAAAGGATATTATAACAACATGCTTTAATAAGTTTTTAGGTGTAAAAATTAACATCTTATAAATGATTAAATTATACTTTTGTTATTCATTACATTTATTTTACATATTATATTTGACTTTGATTTAAATTTGGGAAACCATATATTAACAGGTGATTGCGAAAATTTTGTAGTTTATTTAAAATAATGTCAATACTAAGAACAAATTTATCGTGTTCTTTATATAATATTTTCATGGATCATAAAAATTATAAAACTAATAAAGATTTGTATGCTTTTCACTGTATGAATAAAAATTGTCGCGGTTATAAAAAATAGCCTCGTATAAGAAAAGAAATCAATTTTGAAAATTTTAAATTTGTTTTGAAAATGGGTTCTAACTAATCATAGAAAAAGGCTTTCGATATTTTAAATTTTTATATTATTGTTGGATTGATATTTACGATTAAGTTTAAAAGGATTTTTTTGATGATTTACATTTACTTTTTTAACGTTAATTTGTTTAGAATAGAATTCAACATAATGGTGATTTTTACAATATTCCAGATTGATCCAAGCTTGTTCAGGCATAAATTATATATCATTTAAGAAAGAGTACCAATCAATGAAATATGGGTTTCTGGAATCTGTGATAATTTTTAGGTAAGGTCTTAATTTTATTAAAAACAAGTTAAAAACATAAATGCTGATACTTTCACTCCTATTAAATATACCATGGTTAGGCCTGGTAGGATTATACATTCTGATATCTTTGGTGTGTATGGTTTCGTTGGACAAAATTAAACACAAGATGTTTCAACCATAGCTAACATTTTGTTGATCATTTAAACAAGTTTTATACTCAAAAGATTTTAAGTTATTCGAATAAAGGAAAAACTGGTATTAAAATAAATATGGTATATTTGTGGAAAAAATGCATTTATAATTAAAGGAATCGATGTGGAGAGATAAAGTTTTTAACATTTAAATTAATAGTTTTGTAATTAATCAAAATAAATTTTTTTTCCTATTAATTTTATTTTAACATATCTAAATATTATTTTTTATTTTTATGTTTAAAGTTGGAAACAAGATTAGAGTTTTATAGGGGAAAATCAGAAATGCAATCCGTAATTTTTTGGTCTTTAATAATTATAATAGTATAAAAAATTTAAATTACTTCTTAATAAAATTTTTTTAATTAAGAAAAAATAATTTTAAATTAATTTTTTTATTAAACTTGTTATAATAACATTAACTTAAAGGGAAAATAAAATTCATTCGTAGAAATATATTTATATAAAAATATTCATCAAAAATTATAAAATAATTTGCTATTTAATAAATTATTAATTTTTATAAATTATTAGCTACAATAATTAAGGTAATAATATTCTTTTTGGAAATATATAAAAATTATTTTCAAAATCTCAAAAAAAAATTTTAATTTTTTTATAATTAAAATAAAAAAAATATTTTCTTTTCAAAGTACATATATAAATAATTAAATAATAAATTTATTTTTAAAAAAAACTTAAAACTTAAAAATTACATTAATATATTAAAATTACATAAACAATTAAATATTATCAAAATACTCAGAATTATTTTAAAATTCATTGTTTTCAAGAATTTCATAGTTATAAACAATATTTAAAAACATATTTTAATCTAGTTATCCAAAATATTATAGCTTTATGATTTAATATTTCTTTTATTCCTTATTTTTTTATTATTTGGATATAAATTGTTTATTATTTTAGAAAATAACCATGTTTTTACGAAACTAATTAACAGTTTATATTATTTACTTTTATTGATAATATTAATATTGTTCAAATATAGATTTCAAATTTGGAAATCAAATTAATACATATAATAATTAATTATATTCGAATAACGTTTTTTAACTCAATATTAACAATACAATTATATATTAAAAATAGGGCCCCGTTTTTTCGGT
>CAKKLC010002506.1:20821-34759 GCA_918559645.1 Ceratonova shasta | reverse complement strand
CATCTTGGTTCACTTACAGTTTAAAATTCAACTTCAACGAGAAAAACAAAGTTCCTATCATCATTTTCTACCTCCGAAATCCTGAATCTCGTGGCGTAATTTGCTCTGCCCTCAAGTGTTCTTTCGCAATTTCTTTGCTTAAGGATTAAGAAGGACCTCCTTAGAGTATAGTGGAATTCTCTCAGTGCCCTATCTATGGTACTCAAGGACACATTGATTTGGAAGCTGTCCAAAACCCAGGTAGAAAGAGCCAGCAGAGTTATTGTAAAGTCTTGATCTACAAGAGCTAACAATTGTTCTTTAATCTTATCACTGAGTAAGGAACGTCTATCGCCACCCCGACTTAGAGGTTCTACCAAGTCATGCTTAAGATATAGTTAAACGATGCTATAAATATTTTTATAGCTTTCTTAAGTCATATCTGCGATTTCTTAAACAGAATTAGCTTCGAGCGTCTTGGCCAACATTCTTTCTCGATCTTCATTAGAACCCTGAATTTTCCTCAGAACAGACCTAGTAGGATTTTCTCCAGGAATTATTATTTGGTCTCCAGCATTTTCAACTAAAGAGGAATTTTTATTTTCAACTTCTCCATTCATTCCACTGTTATTCATATGAGTAAGTTGATGAGGTATAAAAAATTAAATTTTTAAAATATTAATTTTTTTTTAATTTTTTTTCTTGCAATTGATTGCAAAAATTCTAAAATTGATTGCAAAAATTCTGAAATTGATCGAAAAACCCTATAATATAGGATTTTCAAAATCAAGAAAGAAAATTGTGTCTATTTAATTTAATTTTGTCACAAAGATATTAAAAAGATACATCTATGTAAACTTTTGTCATCTGATTCTAGAAAAGTAACATTTTTTTAACAAATTATCACATTTATGAAGTTTGTATAAACATAATGACGATTTTTTTAAAAACAAACATCAATATAAAATCAAATCAATGAATTTTTAAGATTACTGAGATTAGAGAAATATTAAATAAAATGGCTAGTATTTTCAAAGGTTTTTTTAAAAGTAAATTTCTACATATATTGAAATTTTATTCATAAAATAAGGTCGATATTCCTTCCATGATTGCGAGAAAATATTGACTTTGTTTGTAAATGTTTTTTTTATAAATTCTTGGTTGATCTTTATTCTTGACATTATAACAAAATAAAAGTTTTTATAAGGAAATTTTAAATATTTTTTACATTGATATATATTAATAAAACTTCAAATAAAATAAAACAGTGACTGAGGTAACAAATTTAAATAAAAATTATTTTTTAAATCATTGATATTAATTCTTACATATCATTATCAAGCGGAAAGTTTAAGGACAATTTAAAAATAATAAAACTTCTATTGATACCGAAATAAGAAATAAATGTCATTTTATTAATAACAATACTTGTTACGCATTGAATATAATTACAATTTATAGAGTTCCGATTGCGATTTCATATAATTTATGGTAAATCTGTGTGATTACAAATATCATTAGTGAGAGTTAATAAATTTATATAGCTTAATTTTTCGGTGTAAAATTTGTGCTCAGATAATACACAATGTCTTCTTCTTAGTGGTTTTTAAATTTAATAGTAAGCTATTTCATCTACATATCTTCTTAAGGAAATATAACTTAAAAAGTTGTTTAAGTAAATTACTACAAAGTTTGCTTTCTAAATCAAAATATTGAATTTAGTAAAATTAATTTTAATACTAGGCGTGCTAATATTTCAGAAAAAATAGCTATTATGATTTTAGGCTTTTTTAATCATTTTAAAACTCAATAAATATAGCTTTATATATTTAAGCTTTATAAAAAGAACATTGAATATATATTTCGTACAAAAAGTTAATATAAGAAGGAAAATTCATATTGTGGGTTCAACTAAAAATAAACTATCGAATGTTATTTTATTCTTAAAAAAGATGAGTTTTAGCAAATATAATTTAAATAATAAAAATTTTAAATTAAGTAAATTTCATATTATGAAGGTATTAAATTTATATTTTAAAAATATATTAAAACGCAAGTTTATTACCATAAAAACATTTTAGTTAAAAAACGCTGTTAGAAATAAATCTAGAAGATATTCACAAAATTTTTATAGGATCTTATTTATATATACACTTTGTAAAACATATTAATTGAGTTATGTAACATTTTTGAAATCATACAAACTAATTACAAAATAATATAATTTAGCCCAATAATTTTACTCTTTTCGACAATTTTTAATTGAAATAATAATTATACATGAAGTTTTTTAATAAAAAAACCAAGTTAAACTGATATAAAATAATACAAATAGATTACGCGAACTATCGAAAAGAAATTTAAGTTGTAAAAAAGTCCTTGAAACTTGATTTATATAAATTGTTAAAATTTTTGAAGAAAGTTAAAATTTACTTATAGAGAATCTGTTACAAAAATAATTGAAATATAGTAAATCTGGTTAAACTATAAGAGAAGGCTTTTTTATAAGAATAAATATTCGAATGTTAAAATTACTCTATTTTTTAAGATATTATCATTTTAAAGTTCGTATCTAAAAAAAAACAAATTTATGTTTCCGAATCCATGTTTCGGCAAGATCATTTTTGTAATAGATTATTTAATTTCTAAATTAAAAATATATTTTTATTACTTTGATATATTTGACTTTTAATAATTATTCTTGCATGGATTGAAGTAAAACGTTTAATGGTGAAAACTGGATATAATATTTGACATAAGTGAATGGTACTCTAATCACCAAGAAATTAAAGGTTATAGAAAGTATATAAATAATTATATAGAACGATTGAAAATGTATTTGAATAAAAATAAATGTATTAAGAACAAATAAAAATTGTATTAAGAACAAAAATAAATGTATTATGAACAAAAAAAGTTGAATTTATAACAAATAAAAAATGTATTAAGAACAACAAAATGTATTCAAACAAGTAAATATTTAAGTTTAAAATTTATATTTTCGATATTCTTTTATTGTTAATAGTCCAATGTATAAATAATTATATCCAATAAATAGAAATTTTTTTTTAAAAATTGATATTTACATAATGCTTTTATTTACAGTCAACTATAATAATTATAACTATAACAATTAAAAATTTAATTAAAAAAAATTAAATTTTGAAATATATATTTTGTATGCTGTATTCCCATAGCAAGTTTATTAATAATTTTGATAATAAAATTAAAAATTAAATTAAAAAAAAATTTGCATTCTTTATATGCTTTTATTGCCATAGTCAACTATAATAATAATTTAAACGATGTAAATGAAAATTTAATTGCAACAAAAAATATGACTTAATTTTATAATTTATATTTTCAATAAATTTTATTAAATACAGGGCGAAATGGTCACCGAAAGTGTTTATTATGAAATGTGAAACAGAGATCTGAAAGAAACTTTATTTTTTATAATTAATATTTAGAGGGAAAATTTTGTTTTAAGTTATTATTCTATATATCCACAACATATAACATTTTATATAAAGACGAAACCGTTTTTATTGCATACCGTATAAATCGGATAACTGCATGCATTTTCAAAGTCCCGAAACATGTCCTCTATGGCATTAGTTAAATCCACCGGTTAATTGCATACCGGATAATCACATAAATTAGATAATTGCATGCATTTTCAAAGTCCCGAAACATGTCCTCTATGGCATTAGTTAAATCTACCGGTTAATTAAATACCGGATAATCACATAAATTAGATAATTGCAAGCATTTTCAAAGTCCTGAAACATTTCCTTTATGGCATTAGTCAAATCCACCGGTTAATCGCATACCGGATAATCACATAAATTAGATAATTGCATGCATTTTCAAAGTCCCGAAACATTTCCTTTATGGCATTAGTCAAATCCACCGGTTAATCGCATACCGGATAATCACATAAATTAGATAATTGCATGTAAATCATCAGTCCACAACCATTAATGCAACCTTTTAAATGCATATTCCGTGTGTGTTAAAGCAGTTTTAATATCCTCAATAAATTTCAAGTGTCAATTGATTTGAATTTTCTAACTTGCAAATTAAAGCAGAAACGTATTCGACGTTAGAATACTTATTTTTTTATTAAAATCTGCAAAATATTTACTTGGTGGCATTGTGAACAAGAATTTGTATTTATAGGGTGACGTTATGTAAGTCAAATTCAACTTATCAAAATATTTAATAATTAACAGTTTTGCTCGTAATTGCAATTAAAAAATTTATGAGATATCAATCAAAATGAAGGATTTAAGTTTGGCGCAAAAAATACTAGTGATTAAAGAACATGAAAAGAAAATAACACAGAAAGAAATTGCTTAACATTTTGGTGTTTTTCAACCACAAATTTTGCGAATTTCGACCATTAAGGATAAATTAATAGCAGCATCTTAATCCGATTCTAATCCGATGTATAAAAAGAGTCAGAGAAAGTTTGCATGAAGATGTGTATGAAACGCTTTTGCGGTCATACAAGCAAGCAAGAGCAAAGAATGTCCTCATAAGATCTTCCATGTTGTTGCAAAAATCAACAAATCTGGAGGAAACGTTTGCTGTTGACAACATCGATCCGTCACTTAGCACGATCCAACGCTAGCGTGAGCGTGTCGCGATAGTGTTCAAGAAGCAGCATGCTGAAAAACACGACAACTATTCTATGGGAACTGAAAATTTGCTAATAAAAGTTTGGTCTGATATCTATGTCAAATACAGACAAGTGTACATTGATAACTGTGATGAAAGAGGTTTATATTTTAAAGCACTTCCTAACGACAGGATGTGCATGAAAGGCGAGAAACCGTCTGGAAGTAAGAAAGCCAAGGAAAGACTAACTGTTTACTGACAACAAACTTGGACGGAAAAGAAAAAACGTAAATTACTTGTTATAGGCTATTGAGCAAAGCCATGTTGTATGGAGCATGTAAAATCTTTACCCCTTCGCTTACAAAGCAAATTACAATTCATGGTTGACAAGTGGCGTATTTAAAGAGTGGCTCAAGGAGTTTAATAGAGCGATGCAAATAAAGCGTTGTAAAGTGTGTATGTTATTAAATATCTTTACTGCACAAAACGTCCTTCCTAAGCTCTAGGCTGTCTAGCTTGTGTTTTTAACATATAACCATACTTCTTCAATAAAACCACTTGATTAAAGTATCACCGGAAACAACTTTTACAGAAATTCTTGATCCAAATTGATACGGGTATCGGTACGACTAAAGATAACGCAAGGGAATCATATTCTTAGATGTAATTCAGTATGTGTAATGCTGCATGGAGTGTAGTAACTGAAAAAACAATCTAGAACTGCTTTTTTAGATTGCTACTACATCATACACTAAGGACCACCCTTTTTTGGGTTTATCATAAGACGAAGTTTTGTCGTCAATCTTAATCAATACGGAGCAGTACACTGCGTATGTGCGGGTAGACGTAGATGTACCAATCCAAGGCGATCAAACAGAATAGGAAATTTGTAAAGATTTAGTCAAACGGCTTGACTTTCATAATAGTGAAAAGAAAGACGACGGAAGTGATCACGATATCTTCACTCGTCTAATATGCAAATTTTTGGTGCATTAAAGATTTTAAGATCAAGAATGACATTCCTTGGGGTGGACCTAAATCCGTTACTGTGTATTGAAAAGCATCTATGGGAGGCTAGCGCATTAAATGTTTACCAAAAAAAAATTAAAAGTTTTTGCGCCAAAAAGTAATTTACTTTTTGCTGCTTGTTTGTAATTTATATAATTCACCATTTTAATTCGTTTATGAAAGTCTTTATGAACCAGTTTTTAAAAGTCTTTATGTACAGTCAATATATAATTAGAATCATTTTTCAAAAATTTTTGAATACTGATATTCGCTATAAAAAATGAAAACAAGTATTTTTTTTATCTTTTATTATATTATTGTTTATCTTTTAGCTATCGCATAATGGGATATATCGGTAATTCGCATATAAATTGCTGGTCTTAAGGCTATGTAGTTAATCGATTTCGTCTGTACTACTCAAATGAACATTACTCTACAGATAAAAACTTAATTTTTATACTTAATATCCAATTTTATATATCCATAATAACCTAATTTATCTTCCTAGGACCACATAAGAGTAGCGATTTTGATCGCTGACAGTCGAGTTCGTTGCGCGAGTGAATCCTGTATGAGATCAACATTTTGGGGCTAGGCCATGTAATAACAGGCTATTCAAGTATTAAAACAAATTTCGGATGAAAGAACAAACAGCTATTGCTTTATTAGATGCATTAGACCATTCAAGTGCTGGAAGATTCCAATAAATGATGATATAGAGAAAAATTTGGACTATTTTATATTTTAAGTTTATTGTGCCTTTGGGTTATATGTAATCCCTTGGTGTGTGATGGGTTTTAATGTAACAATTTTCCTAACTTATCATGAGTATAGTATTATTTTGAGAGTAATGTTCATTTGGATAGTATATAAGGTGTTTCATGTTGGGCATATATTTAATATTGACTATAAAATCTAAAGTTTTTTTCAGACCCCTGCGTCACATTTCATAATAATTAGTTTCGGTGACCATACAATTTATACACCATATTATTGACCATAGCTAACTAAATTAATAATTATAACGATATTAATAAAAGTTTAGTTAAAAAAAATTTAATTATAAAATTCATAATTTCAATATTCTTTTATTATCATAGTCAACCATAATAATTATAACGATATAAATAAAAATTTAGTTAATAAAAAATTAATCTTAAAATTTATATTTTTTATATACTTTTATCGCTGTATTCAAGTGTGTTAATAATTATAAATTAAAAATTTGTTAAAAAAATTTATATTTTTAAAATGCTTTTATTGCCATATTCAACTATAATATGTTTTACGATAAAAATAAAAATGTAATAAAAAAGAATTTAATCTTAAAATTTATATTAATATATGCTTTTATTGCCATAGTCAACTATATTAACAATTTATAAAGATATAAATAGAAATTTTATTAAAAAAAATTTAATTTTAAAATTTATATTTTCAATGTGTTTTTATTGACATAGTCAAACATAATAATAATTATCAAATAAGTTAAAATATAATTGAAACAAAAAATACAATAGAATCATAAAATTTATATTTTCAATATTCTTTTATTGACATAGTCAAGCATAATAATTATAATGATTAAAAATGAAAATTAAATAATATTAACAAAAATTTAATATTAATATTTATATTTTCAATACGCTTTTATTGCATTAGTCAACCATAATAATAATTATCAAATAAGTTAAAATATAATTGAAATAAAAAATACTATTTAATTATAAAATTTATATTTTCAATATGATTTTATTGACTAGGCAACTATATTAATAATTATATCAAATAAGTTAATATATAATTGAAACAAAAAATACCATTTAATAATAAAATTTATATTTTCAATTTGCTTTTATTGACATAGTCAAGCATAATAATTATGACGATATAAATGAAAATTTAATTATAAACAATTAATTCTTAATATTTATATTTTTAATAAGCTTTTATTGCTATAGTCAATAATATTAACAATTATATCAAATAAGTTGAAATATAATTGAAACAAAAAATACCATTGAATTATAAAATTTATATTTTCAATATGAATTTATTGACTAGTCAACCATATTATTAATTAAATCAAGTAAGCTAAAATTTAAGTGCAACAAAAAATACCATTTAATAATAAAATTTATATTTTCAATATGCTTTTATTTACATAGTCGAATATAATAATAATTAGCAAATAAGTAAAAATATAATTGAAACAAAATATACCATTTAATTATAAAATTTATATTTTTGATATGTTTTTACTAGCCAGTCAACCATAATAACTATAACGATATAAATGAAAATTTAATAAAAAAAAATTAATATTAAAATTTATATTTTTAATATGCTTTTATTGTCATATTCAATAATATTTACAATTATATCAAATAAGTTAAAATATAATTGAAACAAAAAATACAATTGAATTATCAAATTTATATTTTCAATATGCTTTTATTGACTAGGCAACCATATTAATAATTAGCAAATAAGTAAAAATATAATTGAAACAAAAAAATACCATTTAATTATAAAATTTATATTTTCAATATGTTTTTATTGACATAGTCAAGCATAATAATAATTATCAAATAAGTTACAATATAATTGAAACAAAATATAAAATTTAATTATAACATTTATATTTTTGATATGTTTTTACTATCCAATCAACCATAATAACTATAACGATACAAATGAAAATTTAATTAACAAAAATTTAATCTTAATATTTATATTTTTAATATGCTTTTATTGCCATAGTCAATAATATTAACAATTATATCAAATATGTTGAAATATAATTCAAACAAAAAAATACAATAGAATTATAAAATTTATATTTTCAATATGCTTTTATTGACATAGTCAAGCATGATAATTATAAAGATATAAATGAAAATTAAATTAAATTAACAAAAATTTAATCTTAATATTTATATTTTCAATACGCTTTTATTGCAACAGTCAACCATATTAATAATTATATCAAATAAGTTAAAATATATTTGAAACAAAAAATACAACAGAATTATAAAATTTATATTTTCAATATGCTTTTATTGCCATAGTCAACCATATTAATAATTATATCAAATAAGTTAAAATATAATTGAAACAAAAAATACAATTTACTTATGAAATTTTTATTTTTGATGTTTTTACTAGCCAGTCAACCATAATAACTATAACGATATAGATGAATATTTAATTAAAAATTTAATCTTAAAATTTATATTTTTAATATGCTTTTATTACCATAGTCAACCATATTTTAAATGATATCAAATAAGTTAAAATTTAAGTGCAACAAAAAAATAAATTTTTGTTTACAGCCACTTGCCCAAAGGCTCCAATTGCATCATTTTTTTTTAAATTTGCAAAAATTTTTAAAAAATAAAATAAACTTTGAGAAATCATTTTTATTCAAAATGCTAGTTGTAGGTTATGGATAATGCCTTTAAATAGTCTTCAATATCATTTTCAGGCAATCTCAACAAATCGTTCAGTTTATCCAAATTTAAAGCTTCTTTTCTTCACAATAGTCTTTTATTTAAAACTTTAACAACATCTACACTTCTTTCTGTTAAAGCATCCTTTTTTCTTAATATAAGAAGCAAAGTTGTCAAAGATAGGTGAGATGCATTCAATAAGTTATTTATGCTATATCATATCTTTCGCATATATTTGTGGTAAGTGGGAAGCTGTTCCTCTAAATTCTCTATTGTGTTCCATGAAATATATTTATCTTTATCAATATAATTGCTTTCAAAAAAATTTATAGTTATCAAGATTTATAGATTCAAAAGCACTTTTTAATTAAGTTTTAATATCTTCTAATCAGATAAAAATCTTATCAATCGGTAGAAAACTAAAGGTCATTAAACACTAAATTAATTTTCTAAATTGATGTTCTCTTTTATAGATAGCAGCTAGGTGGGTTTTCTGTAAATTTCTCGAGACTTTCTGCCCGAAATGGAATAAGCGATTTGAAACCTTAACATATGCAATACTTTCTTACATGCATTGATAGAAGTCTTTTCGAAATCTGCAATAAAATTGATAAAAAATTAGGGATAAATAATTTTTTAATTATTTCAAATAGTTTTACTTAGCTTTTTTCTTCTTTATTTTTCATAAAGCAGAATAAGCAAGGAGAAAATCTTTCAAATAAATAGCAATGAATTACATAAAGTTGCGTAAAATCTCCCGGAGAACAATAAAATGTTCCATCTAAAAGAAAAACTATTTATTTGAAATCTACTCTTGATAAGAAGAATTACTAATAATCAAAACTTTTTAAGGATCCTTTATTCCACTATCATACAATAAAAACTTATTTCCTGTTAAAATTTTCTTTAGATCATCTGCAATCTATTCCCCACATTAAAAAGAAAAATTCTTGAAATTTTTTGTTTCGTTGGGACCGTTTTTTCAATGATTTTTTTTTGGAAGGTTCTGTTTTATGTTAGTATCAAGATTACTAATAGTTGGGAAGAAACAATCATGTTGGGCCTAATCTGGGAACCTTAAGAAATAGATTTTAACTTTTCTTTAAAAATCAATGCCCTCACTCCAGCAGCTGTATTTTTGTATGATTATGATTTGTTCTTTTAAGATCTTAAAATTATTATTTGTTCTATATCAATGTAAAGCATTTCCTAGTCGTACATCTCCAGGTAATTAAATTGATTTTTTTGGTTCTTAAATAGTAGGTTATAGCCTTGTATATAAGATTTTCTTTGCCTTTTGTTAAAAAAATGATCTGAGGTACTTCTTTTTTTTCTAATTCATTATCACTATCAAATTCTTATTACATTTTTGGTTTATTTTATAAATTTTAAAAAAATGGTCCAACTGGCGCATTTTGCGCCAGTTGGACCCTATGGTTTTTATTGACTAAAGTCAAATATTTTAATAATTTTATCAAACAAATGGAAATTTATTTGCAACAAAATATAAAATATATATTTTCAATGCTTAATTGTGCATATTAAAATGAATCAAATCTGAAAATTTTACACACTTTTCAAAATCTCTATACATCAAATCTTAATAATACTTTACAAGAAATCTATTATAAATTAAATAAATTTAAAAAATGAAAACTAAAATTTCGAATATTATCTATCAAGCATTATTAGTTGTAACAATCTAACTGAATCTGTTAAAAAAGTTTAATATATTTAGTTGATTAAATACTTTTTAAAAGATATGGATAATTTTGCATAAAGACAAACTAATATTCTTAAAACTATTCCCGTAATAATAAAATATCTTTGTTAGCTAAGAAAATAACAAGATACATATGAATACTATTAGTTGCCGTAGATTTAATAAAATAACCAAAACTCACCTAATTGCTTGAGTTCATGAAGATAATAATATAAAATGAAAACATTTTTATAACTTTGGGCTAAATGCTTGTAGCAAGAAATTTTAAAAATAACTAGATATTCTAAAAGATGAAGAGACCTCCTAATTTTAAATTCAAGTGTTATAATATCTATTAGTAATTATATTATCTATGTGGGTTACATAAATATTACATAAAACTTAGGAACAGAGACGACCTACTAATTTTTATTAAAATCTGTTAAAAATATTGCATCTTTATATATAGAAATGTTTTTTTTTAATTAACAAGACATAATCTACTTTCTATGATTCAATATTTTTGTTTTTTATATCATTTCTCTCAAATTTGTTATATTATCTCAAATTATTAGCTATTTATGAATTTTATTTCTTTAAAACTTAATGGAAACCAAATATATTTTTATAAAAGAAACATAAGTAGCATAATGCAATTTTATTTTCAAGAAAATAAACAACCATTCTGGGAAAACAAATTCAAAATCCGCGATAGGCTTAATACTGAAATATTTATAACAACATTGGAAAATATTTAGTATAATACTTTTAATAAATGAATTGAAATGAAAAGTAAATCTAAAATGGATTAATGCTGTTAGATTACAAATAAAAATAGGCGATCTAAACTGACTTGACAAATTATGATCTTTAGTGATAATTTTCTATTAAAAAGATATTTAGTGGGACCTGATTATACTTACTTGTGTTCTCTCTTAAGATTTTTTTAAAAGAGTAAATCTTTAATAACTGGTTGTAACAATTGAGTTAAGATTCAATCATTAGTTGATAAATGATTTTAAAATTTCATAAAGAAATAAACTGATTAATAAAACATCGGAAACTTACAATGTTTCTAAAAAAATAAACTCTTAAATTTTTAGTCACCAAGTAAAACTGAGATGTATCAATATTTTAAATTATGATATTTTGTAATGATTAGTTTGATAATATTATTACTAATTGATTTATTAATATTTTTTTAACCCTTAGAACATTTACACCATTTATAATAAAAACATGATTTTTAAAAATAAAAAAGAGTAATGTTTTTACATATTTGTAGATAATTTTTATTATTGAAACGAACTCATCATATTAAAGAGTTTATTTTACATAGTTATAAAAATTTTATCTAAAATTTGGATATTTTTTTATCGTAAAAAAAATTAAAAATATTTTTTATTTCGAAATTATCTAGTTTAATCTTGAAGACTTGAATTACGTTACAAACAATTTCAAATATTTTAGTTAATTTGAATTTAAAGAATATAAAAGCAACTAATAAAATTCAAAAAAAAACACTGGAATATAATATTTTAGATTATTATGATACAGTCCAAAAACTAATTCCTATTTTTTTTTACTATTATTCTACAAAGTAATCATCACCTTAATAAACATATAGTTTAAACTTACTTTATTTTGAATATCTTCCATAATGGGTCAATTTTTTTGGGTCATTTTTTAAGTTAATACTAATGAATTGGCTTCATAAGAAACCGGAAAGTCAAGAATTAAATTAATTACATTAATTACATTAATTAAAATATTTAAGATATTAGAAAATTTAAACAGTTTTAAAAGAAACGCTCAATTAACTTGTTTTAATACAAAAATAATATTTTTGTGTAAATGAATTTCCAGATTTGGGAATAGTCAATCAAGTGTTCCAATTAATGTAAATTTAAAAGTAACTAAATTAGATTAAACATTCTCTATACTAATTTTACATAAAAAAAGATATATAATAGAATATAAATTCAAAGTAAATGTCTTTTTTTAAATAGAATTATAAAAAAAAAACAATTATACTAACCAAAGATTTAATTTTTTTGAGTCACGTTCCACCACCTCTATTTTATATCATTATTATTCTTATTTTTTCCCCAAGATTAATTTATATTGTTAACGATTTTTAATTATAGAAAATATAGTACAGTAAACCCTCTGTACTTTTCGTTTTCCATACTTTTCGGAAAAATTGCTGATTTTCTAGTTTTACTAATCTATTTCTCTATGCTTTTCGTTTTCCATACTTTTCGGAAATTTTCGAAATTCTTTTTTAAGAAAAAATCTATGGTCCACAATTTCCACATAAAACTTACATTCGATGACAAACTAGAGATTATTAGATACAAAGAGTCAAATAAATCTGTCAAATACACTCGTATTGCATAGATTTTCACAGCAAAATTAAAAAAAAAGATATCAGACAGAACAACAAAAAACATTATCGATGAAAAAGATAATATCATAAAATTGGTCACAGAAGGATTTAGTAAAAATTCAGAAAGCCTGTCTTAAAATTCGATGTCATTGATAAAAATCTTTCATTTTGAATGGAACGTTCAAAAGTTGAAAAAAATATGATTTTAACAGATGATATAATTATAAAGAAAGTACAAAAAATAGCCGAAGAAAAAATGTTAAGGGATTCAAAAACATCTCCCGGTTGACTAGAAAAATTCAAAAAATAAAATAATTTATCTCTCAAAATGATTGTTAGAGAATTAAAGCAGGTAAATGTAGATTCTGGTGAAATCGAAAATTTTCTCACTTTGGTAACAAAACAAATTAAAGAATATGGTAAATCAGGTATCTATAATGCGGACGAAATAGGACTTTGATACAGACAAATGCCAAGAAGAACCATAGCATCTAAAATACAGCAAGGAGTGAAAAATTTTAAAGACAGAGTATCTGTACTGCTATGCTGTAATATGAATGAAACATATAAAAAAAATCAACTTCTCATCGGCCGATCAAAAAACCCAAGACCTATTAAAAATATTGATGTCAGCAAATATATTGACTATAAATGGAATAAAAAAGCCTGTATGACGTCAGCAATTTTCAATTCATACTTGCTAAAGTGGGATGATCAATTGTTGAAATTAAATAAAAAGATATGTTTATTCATCGATATTTGCCAAGCACATAAAGTAACGTTGA
>CAKKLC010002489.1:58131-70154 GCA_918559645.1 Ceratonova shasta | reverse complement strand
GGGGTAACTGAAGAAGTGCCGTAAATTTAATTTTTGTTTATAGTTATTTTATCTTGTTTTATGATAGCTGTTTGGATAAATAATTTGTTTTTTTAATTCGAATAAGGTGTAATTTTTTTTATAAATTTTTTTTGTTTATATTTTCTTGAAGTCTTTTATCAACTAAAAATTTTTTTTTAGATTATTATTTTTATTGTATTATTTTATAATTAAACAGATAAGAGATAAACCAAATGATTAGATTAGATATAATTCTAATCAGGTAAATAAAAATGCCCTGGGGTTTTTTTTTAACCTGATCCGCTATTTCTATTCAACTGAAATGGGAAAGTGTCTTTGTTTTCTAAATGAAAAGTTTGCCAAATTTACAAAAGAAACCCTAGGATTTTTCTAAAAATCATAATGAAACCAGGACCTGGAAGAGCTTGCAATTTACGGGTTCCTAAATTCTATATACTACTCTTCATTTTAAATTTTTTTATAATTTCTAAAATTCTTTCAAGTTTTTATATTATTATATGAAAGGTATATTTTTATTTTAATTAATTGATTAAATATAAAATAATAGTTACTGATATCAAATAATAAATATTAAATTTTTTATTAAAAAAATGTATCTCAGCTGAAACTTCACTAGTGTAAAGAATCATATTTAAATTTCTCCCTAAGCTTCCAAAGTTAAAAATATCTGCATTTATTATAACATTAAAATAAACAATTTTTACTTATTCTCAATAAATGTCATAACTTATTGTATAAGAAAATGTAAATGATATAAAAAATTAAAATTAAATATTGAAAAATAATAAAAATATAACTAAAATAATTTATAAAGCATCAAGAAAAGTGAATTTAAAATTATAGTAAAAATTTTTAATAATTAAAATTTTTTGATTAAAAATTATTAATTTTAAAATATAATTTTATTAAAATTTAATAATAAAAACATACTAAAAAGATATTAAATGTTTGATTACAAAAATAAAAATTATAAGTATTAATAAGCTGTATAAATAGACTTTTTTTATTTTATAGTATATGTAAAAACATATTTAAATTGTTCTGTATTTTTGACTATACTTTAATTATATTGCAATTGAAAGTATAATTATTCAATAAAAATTAATAAATCTTTTAAAAACAAGAACCATATTATATTAAAAGCAAAATTCTTAAGGATTATAAAAAGAAAAATTTTCTAATATATATCACTATTTGTAGAAAGTTCTGATTATTATTATTTTTCTTCATTTTAAGCTTGATATTTTTCCAGATATTTACCGATTTTGTAAAAATAAATTCTACCATAAAATAAACTTTTATCTGTTAGGAAACAATTCAATTAGGTATTTGGTGGATATGAAAGTTACCGTTAATGACTAAAATTTGTTAAATTTTTAAAATGATTTCTTTTTGATTTTATAATAATTAATATGTAAATTAAATAATAATAATTAAAATGATAATTTGATCTGGAATAATCCTTTTAGTAAACCTTTTCAACTTTATTTATTATCAAAACATATTTTCTTGTATAAATATTGTCTAATTTTATCATGAAACCTTAAGCTGGAATATTTTAATAAATTCTAAGATTCTGTGTAACTTTTACTTATTTTTTCAAAGTAATATCGGTATTATCATCCATCTACAATATAACAAATCTCATTTTATTATATTTATCTAGTTTTAATTTTGACTAACATAATTTTAAAGTCTTTCGTAATTTGTGTAAAGATTTTATAAATTTATAAATCAAATACAAACGAATAATAATTTTTTATATTTAATATTTTCCTGATTACCATTTCATTAATATTAACCTATATTTTATTACTCATTATTTTAATCATAAATATTCATTTAATTCATATCTGATCAAAGAATTCAAAAAAAAAATTTTCTTGTGAAATTTTAATGATTTAGGTTTATAATAATTTTGATTTTAATAAATTATTATAAATGATCCATTTTTCTTAATTTGTGTTTTTAAACCTTTAAATACAAAAAATAAAAATATTACTATTTAGTAAATATTTTATTAATATCGCTTAAATCCTATTAAAAATGAATTATTAACATCTTTGTAACTTTAATAACAAATAATTAAATATGTTATTATTGAGATAGTATTAAATTTATTTAAAAAAAATCATTAAATCAACAGGTCCTTTTAATTGATTAATAGTTGTGTTATTTATCAAAAATGATTTCTCTAACCTCAAAATTGAATTTTTTTTATTCTTCAGGAACTAGAAATTTTATAAATATTGTTTATAAACCTTCAATATAAAAATATTTTAACAAAGCAGATATATCAACATTACTATTGAATAATTATATATATTTAAAATCAAAGGTGGAATGAATATAAAAAACATTAAACAATCTCATATTTTTAATAGAAAAATACTATTGATAACCCAAATTTAGGGAGTATCGAACTTGCACCATAATATTTACTAAATATTTCTTTATTTTTCAAATAAATTATTTATAAATTTCTGAAAAAACATTGTTTATATCAAAATATTAAAAATTATATAGAAAAAGTTGCATAATTTAAAAGATTATATTAAAATGTTGAAATAATCTTAAATAAAATAAATAAGGTAGTATTTTTATAAGATCATATTTAAATTTGATATGAATTTATTATAAAATCGTATTGAACTGCAAGTATAATTTTGTTTATTGATAAAGCATTTTGCATAATATTTTTAAACTTCAAAAAAATTTTGTACTATTAATTTGAGCACTTTAAACACAGATAATACTATTCAAATGTCAAATGTTAATTGTAAATGTTTAAAATATGTCTTTTTTTTGCTACATTTTATAAAGAGTCAAAAAATTGTTTCATTTACAACAAATGTTATTATCAAAGAAAAAAATAATAGTTTTCCTATCTACTCTATAATTATCTTAAATTTTATTTAAAATGTAATCTGTTCACTTTATTTTTAAACTTAGTTATGATTAATTTACGAATGCCATAATGAAACTAAACTATAATTTAATGAGTTATTTTGAGATAGGAAAAGTCTTGATAAAAATATATTACAGTGCACAGGATATCAAATAAATTTTGGATATCAATGTATACTTATAGCTTAAATTTTATGAAATTTTACTCAATTGGATGATAATTTATGGGAATATCTTAGAAAAATTATTAAAAGATGGATGAAAGGCCTAGGTTTAGAGTAGAGACGATTTTTATGATATTCTGGTGCTTTTTAAATATTACTTTTTCCACTTACGTTAAAAGATCAAGTTTGTTTTTAATGAAAAAATTACATAAAGTTAATTAAATTTATAATTACAAATAAATTTAAACTGTATGTACAATTTTCAATACAGTCGATAATGATAATTTTGAAAATTTTTTGACTAGCAACAGAAAATTTAAACAAATTTTTAACTATTATGAATGATTTTATAACTATTATAATTTATTTAACCAAAGTTTAAATAGAGTAAACTAATATTTTTAATATTATTTAAAAATTTGTTATTTAATTCTCTAATTGCTAAACATTATAACTATTTTTTTATTAAGATTAAAATTAATTGGTAATTTTTCATAATAAATGTAATACATATGTTCAGAAAAATTTTTAATGTTTAAAGAATAACTTTTAGTTTGATTTTTAAATTTTTTTGAAGCTTTCCATTCTCAATTTTTATAATTCATTGTTACAAATTTACAAAAATACAATACAGTCCGCCCTCATTTTTTTTGGGGCAGCCCGGGCATGGGGCACCCCACCCAAATCAAAAACCTCGGGTTTTGGGGGCAAAAATTTAAAAAAATGTAAATATTATTTATATAAATAGATTATAATAATTTTTTTCTGATTTTACCCCGTTTTGGGGCACTTTATTATTAATTAGACTAGATTAGGATTATATGTCATGTCTGTTTTGGGAATATCTGATATTCCCTTTTCGTATGCGCTATCAAATCGCAGTTTATCCATTTATTTTTATATTAACCCATATGAAAAAACTTTTAACAAAAGAAATGGAGCAATTTGGAAAGGATTACAAAGATTCGAAGATGTCAGAATGCGCCTTAGAATCCAAATATAACATTTCAAAAAAAAGCGTTTCAAGATTAAAGAAAGAATTCGAAGTTGAAATCATTGACAATCAAGACAAAGCTGTTCAAGAGCTCGTAAAACATGATTTTAAAAAACTTGATAATCAGATATTTGAAGTCTTTCAACGACTTAGAGAATCTTGCGTGCCAATTAATGGCACTACTAATAAAAATATTGCTTTAAAAATAGCCAAAAAAATGAATCTTTTGAATTTAAAAGCTTCCAATGGTTGGATGGATAGATTTAAGAAAAGACATAATTTAATCTTTAAAAATATTTCTGGAGAGTCACAATCTGCCGATAGGACACAAATAAAGAATTTTAGAGCAGCCTTTAAAATTAAAATGAAAGAGTATAGGAAACGGAACATATTTTTTTGTGATGAGACAGCGTTATATTTTAAGAATCTTCCAAGAAAAAGCTTTGTTGTGACTGGAGACGAATGCAAAGGAGTTAAATCAAGTAAAGATTGCATAAAAATCATTTTAACATGTAGCATGACTGGTAAATAGAAAACCTCTTTGATTATTGGAAAATCAAAAACACCGAGACCATTGAAGAACTTTAATTTCAATGAAATAGGTAATTAATATGCCTACTCTTCAAAGGCTTAGATGACAACACAAATATTCAAAACATACTTAAAGGAACTAAATCAGAATATGGAAAGAGACCAATGGAAGTTTCTTTTGCTTCTAGATAACGCACCATCCCATCCCAGCATTGAAATAAGCAACTTGGAACTAATGTTTCTGCCCAAAAATACAACTTCTATTACGCAACCTTTAGACATGGGGATAATAAAAGCCTTTAAAAGTCATTATTTTAATTTTTTAGTTGATTCTTACGACTTTTGAAATACAAATAACAAAGAAAAAATCTTTGGATTAATCAATATTAGAAACGCAGTTCTTTTAGTTTCGATAGCTAGGGACAGAGTGACAAAAGAATCAATTATGAATTGTTTTGTAAAGGGATTGGATAACGAACAAGAACACAAAGAAGACGAAATTTACGTTTTAAATTTAGAAACGCTGATGGATAATAAAATTGAGGAAGTTAATGATAAGGCTTTTGAGGCAACTGAGGTTGAAAGTTGTGATTTTATTGAAAGCATTAAAAGACCTTTAGAAGAAATTAGATTGACTTTATGACATTTTGATAAGTTTTTTTTCTCTTGCATCAACAGTTTCATCTTCAAAGTTAAAATAGTTGCATTTGATAAAAATAGAAATGATAAGAGAATGGAAAGGGAAATATGGTTTTGTAAGTAGCACTGCTGACTATCTTATAAAAGAATAAACATAATTATTTATGACATACAATCTTTATAATTTTTTATAACTTTAATGCATTAAAAACATTTGTACATTATTTAAGAAAGAAAACTTAATTTTTTAAATATGTTTAATTAAACCCCACTCCACAGAAAAAGCCCGGGTTTCGGGGCATATTTTATAAAAAGTGCCCCGAAATCAGGGTCAGACTGTAATACAGAACTTTTTATTTTTAAATATTTTATTTTTAAAAATTAATTTTATTTAAAACATCAAACCAGTTTAATTTTAGTTCATATAATATAAATATGATAATAAATGTTATTATGACAGTTTTATTTTACATAAAATTTGGTTCACGTACGTTATAGAACATTTTATTTTTTAAAAAATTAAGGGTTAAAAAAATATAAATAATTATTTATTAAAGTAATAAAAACATTAAGTCATATTCTTTTCTTGATTTTATATTGCCAAAGAAACAATTACAAATTCGTTATACTCGTCGTGACTAATTTAATTGTTTTCTGGTAAGAAAGACTTAATATGGACCATTAACCTACTACATTTTGTGTATGAACCTAAGGATTTTCTGGATTTACCAAATTATAGGTGTGACTGATAATTTAATGTTAAGATGCATCTAGTCGTCTTAAGGCACTCATATATGCTCATAAATTATCGGTATAAATCATAGGTTGAGTAAGTACATTTTTTAATATTACATTCATAACTGTATTTGTATTTCTATTTCCTTCAGGATCAATAAATGATTTCTTAGTTCCTCTCTTACCACTAGCTATACACCATTGTCCATTATTAACGCTTCAATTTTTGTCGCGCTTTAAGGATAAGCTTTTATCGATATCAACTATTTTTGAGGTACTATCAGTATTTCAGCGACCTCTTTACTTGCTTGTGACAGCGATGCATTCATATATTACCTGACGAATTACACTATAATAATCACTTATTGTAATACAATTTATGTTTAAATCAATGAAATATCCAGATTAGAAACAATATTGAAATATTTATAGATTATTTTAAAAATAGTATTAAATTCAAGCCTAGATCCTTCAAAAAAACTTTTAAACGGTATACTTAAAAAAAATTTTACACGGATTAATGCATAACCAGAAGAATCAATCTATAAAAGCATTCCGAACTTTATGTATAAGACCTTTTATATGCTTACACGAGATGCACAAAGTGCTATTTTTTATAAGTTTTTCAATGGCAAGAAAGTAATTTTGAGAAAATTTTGTCGACAAAACATGCTCTATGAAAGATTCTGTTACTGTTAATTCAATAATATCATCGTTTGACAAAATCTTTCCCTCATCTACTATTTTCTGTGATCCATTTTTTCTTCTCATTTGAAAGAGTAAATTTAAAAAAAAACGCTATAACGTGCATGAAGCTAAAAATTTATTTATTGATATGATTGATTTATGAGTTGATACAAATAATAGACACTTATATAAGGCATTAAAATAATATTTTTTTGTGCAATAAAAAAAATATTAATATATTGTACCAGTTATTAAATAAAAAAATTATTATAAATTGTACCAAAAATTTAACTGAAGATGCTTAAATAAATTGGTTTATAGAAACTTTTTTTGGAATGAATTTAATTTTAAAATAAATTATTTTACTCTTTAATATTCTGAACATTTAAAATGTTTGCTTAAATGCTTGAATTATAAGTACATGATATTAAATTATCTCTAGAAACAAATAATATTTTAAAGAATTGATTTATTTACACTATATTAGAAATAATAGAGATATTGAAACAGTAATTAAGTTGTTAAACATTTATAATTCATCACAAAATAATTTGATATAAAAAGTTCTAAAATAAGTATATAGAATCTAGTAAAACAACAAAAAATGGAATATTTATAAACCAATTCTTTGTAAAAAAACTTAATATATGATAACAGAAAAATATTATATTTACAGCCTTTTAAGTCAAAAAAATCCAAGACTAATTCTAAAAAGTTTCTAATTACTTGAAATATTTTAATAATTAATTTTGACACCATATTTTTAAAAACCTCATCGTTTAAATTGAAATATGTGATTATATTCAATATAAATGTGGTTAAAAATATTTTATAAAATTGAATTAATTGTATCTTATATAAAAAAACCTATTGAAATATCAATGATAAATATAAACTTATAAAATTTATAAAAAAATTATCACCTAACCCAAAAGGAATCGTAATAATTATTAACAATATATATGAACAATTTTATATCTATATAAGGTAGAAAGCAAACAGATAAAAATTTAATTAATTTTTATAATTACAAAATAACAATATTCAAAATTAAAAACAGGTATATTATGATATAAAAATTCCTATTTGTAGGGTTTCCATAGCCGGATAATATTTTTCACAGCTTTAATTTCTCCATAAAAATCACAAGAAACAAATTAAACTTTTTTTCCCAATAATATGATTAAAATGTAAATAACGGTCCTGAATATAATAATATCATCTTTTTAATATTATTTACATGCAATATTTGAATCTCAAATTTTTTAGTTAAAGGTATTAATATTTGTACAAAATCTTTCAAATCTAAATTTCGAGGTAAAACCATAACAATATTAGGTGAAAATTCAAATGCCTTGTATAATAAATGCAGTCCTTTATTTGAAAACAATTCTTTAATCTTTATAGAACTAGATTTTAAATATTCAGGACCACCCCACGGAGGAGATATGCAGCACCCTTCAATTCCATAATTATTATATTTTTCTAATGCATCAAAAACATCCATACAATCAAACTCAATGTTTTCAGATGCTTTATATATTTTTGAATTATTTTCCGCCATAGCTATCTTATTAGCATCAATATCATTTGCAAATACTTTAATATCTTTTAGGCTGAATTGGATGATGTTTCCACCACATCCGCACATTGGATCTATAATCGATTTCCCTTTAAATCTTTTAGCAATAAATTCTGATATTTTCTAATAATTTAATATAAAAATACTTCTGGAGTTACTGAATACCAACTTTCATCGTCAAGCAAAATACCTTGATCCATTAAACTAAATAAGTGGTAGCGACTAGCATAGTATTTCATATTAGAACATCCCTTAAATTTGATATCTTCCTTTTTTTCTATTGTTTGATCGACAATATTAATTTCATCTAGCTCTAATTTACAGTAATCTTTTGTCAAAAATTGAGTAAAAAATCTCTGATCCATAAGTATATTAAAATAAAACTTGCAATATCCAGTGACATATTTAAGTTTAACCGACGATATTGATAAATTAATGTTCTGAGATACTATTAGGTTTTTATCATGATCTAATGTTACGTTAAATCTAACTTCCTCCTTTAAACATTTATCTAATGGTTCATCAGAAGAAATTTTGTCATTACTATCTTCTATACTAAATAATTTCTAAAATATATACTGAAAACGTTTTTTACAATTACAACAATTATTAACTTCTACGATATCAGGAGTTTCTACATTAGTGAACTTTAATAATAAAATTACTTTACCTGTTCAGAATTGGCTAGTTTAATACTTAATTGGTTAAATATATAAAATGACAATTTTTTAACAATATTTTCATCATACAAGGATAATAATAAATCAAAATCTAAGATTCCTTCTATACAATAAATTTTATAACAATCATTATTATTCGTAAACATATTTTGCAACCAAAAATAGCATGAAACTAGTAAAATTTCAAATTTAGGAATTTTATCATAATAATCACACAAAAATGATAAATCATCAACAGTTGAATTTGTGTATAGATTATTTGTTCTGAAAAACTCATAAACAAATTTTAAAGATTCTTGAGCAATAAAACTATTTACCATTTTAGTTTCATTGTACAAATATTCAATCAACTCTGCATAATCAGAGTTCTGAACTAAATTCTTGCAAAATGAACCAACAAAATATTTTCCTGATATGTTCCAAAAATTAAAAAAACAACAATGTTTCTTAAAGTTTAATTGTTGGGATAAATTATTTTTGGGTCTTTTATATCTTCTTTTTCTCTTAAATATTTTATGAGAATCCTAAAATTAAAAAAAAATACCCTTTTTGTTTTATTATTTGAAAACGACAACGGAAAGTTGCTTTTCGCCATTTCTACAAAAATTTCATCTCCGATTATAACGGTATCAGATGGATCGGACTAAATAATCGTGTAAGATTTTAGAATATTGATTAAATTTAATTACATTATCTGGTATATCATTTTTTAAATTATAAAAATTACTGCAAATTTATTATTTAAAATACGAAATGTCAACATTATTGAATTTGATTTCAATAGTGTCTGTTTTGTTAATAATAACAATTTCAGCAGATTCCCTAATCATTTATTCACGTGTTAATAAAGTTTCGTTTATTGCGCACGTATAAAATATAATAAATTCTTTTTTTTATAATGAATGTTTAAGCTTCTGTTTTTTACAATTGAAAAAATTATTAATTAGATGTATTGGATATCGGACTAATATAAACTTGAAAAAAAAATAGTACTAAAAGATATTACCCCTAGCACAAATCGGTAGTTATTTTACTCTATTTATCTAAATAAAATGCTGCCGAATAAACACAAAGATTATACTTCTATGGTGCAATTTTAAGAATATGTATTATATGAATACAAAAGAGTTTTTAAATTAATTTAACGAAGTTTGCATTTAATTTAGTGACCGTTGCATTTAAATTAACTATTTTTATTTTTAATAATAAACCATTATTATGCATAGAAAAAAACAAATGGTGGCTACAATACGGGAGTTGATAATAAGAAAGAATCAAAACGGATAAAGGCCGCTTTTGATAAGCTATGATCTGGAAGTAAATGAGAATAGTGTTACATGTGTCATAAGATTGTTAAATAACAAAGTGCGGATTTACCTATAAAGTAGAGACAGAGGAGAAATAAATTAATCAATGAAGAGGCAAAAACAGTTATAAACAATGAAATGCACTAAGAATTTAGTGTTCCTATTTAATTATTAAGAATAAAACTTTAAGAGCAATTACAATCATCCCCAACCTTGCTACAACTTCTAGGTCGATTGATGACATGAATTATTAATTAAAGCGAATAACCCTTATACCTTAGTCTCGGAATACATCTGGTTATATTAACCAACGGAAAGCTTACTGCAATGGTTACATGTTACAAGATGAAAACAGTTGGATTTTTGTTGATGAGTATGGGGTCAGTTTCAGTACTAGAATAGGACATGCAAGAAGTTTAAGAGGAACACAGAAACGGAAGAACAATTGAGATATTGGATAAAAAAATGTTTCTGTTTGTGCAGCTATAAAGAAGGATGCAGTTAAAAATTTTAGAATAAGAGATATTTCTTTCAACTAATTGTAATTTCTAGAATTACAAAAATAATTGGTTACTGGAATTCATAATTCTTGATTTTTTTAAGGTCGTGTAATAAAGGAAAAGCATTTGTTTACAAAAGTGAACAGCAGAATGAGTTGTTAATAACAAATGGATTTCATCTCATTTTTCCACCACCATATACTCCTCATACCAATCCAATCGATGAAATTTTTAGCAAGTGGAAACATAATATATCTCAACAAACTCCGAGATCTATTTAGGAATTATATTAATTATAAATAATTCTTCAACACTAATATCTGTGTCAAGACTGAAAAGGATTTTGTACAATTCGTGAGAATATTTGTTTTGTAATGAATAAGAAAAGAAGAATTTTATAAAGTACTAGTTTTTATTTTTGTAGAAATATATTTTCAATAGATTAAATCTTTGTGATGTTTATTGGTTTTAATACAGTTTATTTGCCCATTTATTTATTAATATGCAAAAGTCTTTAAATTAAATGAAAAACCCTGTAATAGAAATGTTCATTTTCGTATGTAAATATTTTTTATAATCAAAGTAATTACCCGTTTTCATTTCAATTCATGTTTATCGTAAGACAAAAGATAATATCGCAATAATGTAAACCGATAATTAGCATTTAAGAGTGAACATTTGTAAATATAAGCAAGTTAGTTGTATTCAATTTTTGTAATACAAGTAAAAGAAATTAGAAGGCACAGAATGCAGCTATACTTTACATTAGTGCCCCCTAAAACCCAATCGTTGATAGTGGCAGAATTTGGTTGGGCTATTGATAATATCGATGAATTTTAAATATTCGACTTGTACATATTCCGCATGGGTATTAATTTCACCATTAAGCTATTGCAGAATTCGGCCTTATTACCTTGTGTATGTTATTGCAATAAGTGCCAACCCATTATTAATTTGCAAAAATACATAAATAATACAGATGGGCACTGATTTAGATGCAAAAGATGCAAAAAATTATCACTAAGAGCAGGAACTTTCTTGGAGAATTCCAAGTTAAATTAATGAAAATTTTTTTGCAATTATTTATTTTGAAATTAATAAAATTTATATGGACTACGATGAAATAAGTAGGCAGTTCGAAATCCAGTCATCCAACTATATATGTTACTGGAAATTTTTTATAAGTGAAATATATATAGAATATTTGTCTGTTTTCGAAGAAAAAATCGTAACTATTAATAAGATCGTTAAAATAGCCAAATCAAGAATTTGTAAG